>QEAP01000374.1:0-25381 GCA_006535975.1 Chytriomyces confervae | reverse complement strand
CCCAGCCTCAACCAACCCAGCCACAGCCTCCGCAACCAACTCAACCCCAACCTCCACAACCGCAACCAACCCAGCCACAACCACCACAGCCGCAATCTCCGCAACCTCCTCAACCTCCTCAAATTCCGCAACCACAACCTACTCCGCCTCCACAACCTCAACCTCAGCCAAGCCAATTGCCAGTCGTCTCACCAACAAACTTGTTCAAGTCTGGAACTTTTGAAACTTTTATTCTCGGACCTGTTGTGGGTCTTGTGGCTCTCTTTTTGTAGCGCAGCTCCACCCATTTTAAATTTTTCGAAATCTATTTCTTGTACCGATATTATCATTTCTGAACCTCTTCCCACTTCTAGGACCTCTATTATCTTGTTCTTTCTCTAAACCTCTTTATTTACTTATCGACCTCTTTTTTTTTTGTATCCTCGACCTCTTCCATACCGGGCTCGCTTCCAAAAAAAGAAACAAATAAAGATATCCATTTTCTAATGACCAACAACACCCAACCCATCAAAAATCCCNNNNCCCCCCCCCCCCTTTTTTTTTTGTGCCTACACCTCCTCTACTCAACCAAAACCGTTCCAAAAACGCGTTCATCCTCCATCCGTCGCTTATCCTCCATCTCAATCGTCAACTCGACAACAAGCTGCCAATCCTCAAAATACCCATCCTTGACGCATTTTTTAAATTGTTGCAGCGCTTTTTCTACTTCTCCAAGGTTTAGGTGACAGTATGCGAGGAGGTGGCGGCCGGGGAGTGTTGAGTTTGGCATTGTGATCTGTTGTGATGGCGGGGAAAAAAAGTATTTGTTTAGAGGTTTGAAAAAAGTGTTGAATGGGTTTTGAAGAAAAAATTCATCTCAAACATATTGCTGGAGACATAGCAGCGCGCGTGAATAGGCTCCGAGTTGATAGAATTCTTTCGCGACCTGAATTTTTTTTACGTATTTTGTTTTTTTTCGATGAGGCGATCGTGTGCCGATGGATGATTCGGGAGCGATAGTGCTAGTATTTTTTTGGAGTATTATTTGTTTACTTTGTAAATGTCGGCAGCTTCCGGGGCTCTGTTTAGTTTCCGTTGGAACCAGTCCATGACTTCGTCTCGCTGCATCGAGGGTCTGTTTTCCGTTTGTTGTTGCTTTAAGTTTATACCAGCTGAAATGGATGCAAAAACAAAACGCGTGTGTGCGTTGTTTACTTGAAGCTCTCGTAGTCTGTGAAGTCCGCCATTCCGCTGTTTTATTTTTTTTGTTGTTTTGACGGAGATAAAATATTTATTAAATAATCTCGCAAAAAATAAATGTCAATGAGCATTGTTTCTGAGGCTGCGAAAGCTGCAGCGCTTTTAGCGATTCACGATCCAAGCGCAAAGAAACAAGTCGTTGAAGAGATGCAGAGCCTGTTTTTGAATGTGTCGGATTTTGACTCGTGGAAGAAGGAGTCTTTGCAACTGTCGTATATGGTATGTCCGTCTCTTTTCGTCGAAAACGGGGGTGGCCCGGCGTTTTCTGTTTTTTGTTTAAAGCATCTTTTTCTTGCACAGGACCAGGAAGGAATCATGGCTGAGGTGGACTTTGCAATGTTGCTGAAGGACGCCCCAATGGACAAAGTGCCAGCCGTTGAGTTTAGCATCCGCTTGATTTCGGACATGGATGCGCTTGTGAACTGCGCCGATCAAGGTATGCTTTTCTGACAATGAGGCTCATGTGTTTATTTTTTTTTTAAATTGGCCCGATCGTTTCCCCCCCTCCCCCAGAACCACTCGAGTTTCCCAAGTTTGTGTACAGCATTGTGGGCCGCATTCTGTCGATTGCAGATGCGAATGAGTCCATCTCTGTTCGGCTGTTGGAGCATGTCTGGAGTTCTGTCGTGAAACTCATGTCGCTGTTGAAGTCTGCAGGTGCTCTCGAAATACGTTTTCGAAAACCCCCAGGGGACGAAAATATTGACCGCATTTTCCTCGCACACATCTTTTCCCTCGCCGCACACACATCTTTTCTCAGACAATTCCGCAAAGTTCCATTCATTCTTTTACGCGTTCGCGACCGCAATTCTCGAAAGCCGTGCCAGTTTACACAAACGTTTTGCATCGAAACTCCTTCCGCAAGCTTCGAAAACGCTGTCGGAACTGATTCCATCCGAATTATCGAATGAAAGCACGTTGCAGGCGTTATTGGACCAGTCTCTTTTGATTTCGGAAATTTACAAACTTGTTGCGTTTGTGCTCGTGGGCAGTGTTTTGCCAAACCCGTCAGTTAAGGTGGATGGGCAAGCCGCGTGGGATAGTTTGCTTCAAGGAGTAGCTGCGACAAATTCTTGCATTGATGTGAACGAACTCAATGCATTCTGCACCGACAGCGCGCGCAATTGGACCATTTTGTCTGTCTTGTTCAATTCGGAATATTACGAAATTGTGGAATCGATCCTTCCTTACCTTTTGGTAATTGTTTGCTTAGTTTGAAGCTGTGTCTATCAAGATTGAACCCGAAAATCTTTCCTCCTGTTGTAAAAAAAAAAGCGTTCTTGGGGTCTCACTTGCATCTCTGACGCAACACGATCTAAAGACGTTTCATTTCAAATCAACGATTTCTTGGAAACTGTTTCTGACGAGCACTTGGAATACGATATTCCACGCACAGAGCTGGTCGTGACTGCGATCGAGTTGCTTGGACTGGTTGCCTTCAAGTAACGAAACTTGCATGTTTATTTTTTTTGCTGGCCTGCATGCATGCTACTCAGCTTAACCCCCACAATTTTTTTTTTCCCGGCTTCAAAAGTGAGCAAACAGTTTCCTCAGAAAATCTCGAAAGACTCATTCAGTTCATTTTGAGCCCAACCTTACACTCGGGCGCCAACCCACACGCAAATGTTGCCGTCGCAAAAAAGAGCGCCATAGCGATGGTCCAAAAAACCTTGACGGTATTATAATTTGACTCTAAAAAAAGCATTGTTGTCGCAGTGTGTTTTTTTTTTTTTTGGTCTTGATCTGCCCCCTTCCTTACAGCTGCAAGGAAATGCTGCCATCACGAGATCTACTCTCTTTACTTTTGTGAATGCGCTGCAGTCTTCTGCCGCCGGGTCCAACGCGATTTTACTGCATGAAAGCTGTGTGGCTGCCATCACTGGGTTCGTTCCTGTGCTTTCAGAAAAGCAGGTGCGAAAAAAAAAAAAAAAACTTTATTCTTGACAACTTGACAATGTTAACTAACCGAACTTCCATCTCAGGTCGTGGAAGCCGCGATTCCAGCAATCATTCGTAGAATTGAAATTGGTGGCGAAGGGAGCAGCATTGCTAGCATGTGGGAGGCACTTGAACTTCTCGGTGTTACGGGAACAGATCAAGTATTTGAAGAGGTGTTTCCATTTTTGCTAAAGTCAATCTTGAAGGGCGATAAACTGAAGGTAAAAAAAAAGCTGCTTGTTTTTGTCTGATGTTGTTCTGGACTGGGTAACCGATTTGGACTGTTTTCAGTTCGAGATCAAACTTGCTGCGAAATGCACGAACCTGCAACGCTTTTTGGAAAAACTGCTTGAAGCGTTCGTCGAAAGAGTCTCGATTCTCCCACTCAATCTTGTAAGGCAGTCTGTTTTGTTTGCTCAAGAAAAAACTCCATCTCACTTAAAGGAACCAGGACATTGGCCAAGACAAGGGCTTGCTGAATATCGCAACCATCATCAAATCCCTCTGCGATCTCACACATTTCGATCCGCAAAATCAATGTGATGAATCTGCCGTGCTGCTCTTTCGAAATTTTTGGCTTGTGGTGACCGCGTTCGTATTTGCCCCTCGCGCTGAGTGGCCAAAGGAGTGGAGTTTGATTGTGCAATCCATTGCCCTCAAGACGCCAACATTGGCATTGGGCAAGTCTGTCAGGAGTTTGGATGTGGATCTTGTTTCAAACAGTGTTTTGAGACTCAAGATATCAGAGCAGGTTTGCTATATGCCAAAGTGAACTGCCCACTCTCTGAACAGCTAATGTAACCCATCCGGCATACACTTTTAGATTTACATGAAAGTGAAAAACAGCCTCGTATCCGCCCTCTTTTCACGTGCGAGTGAAGCAAAGTCAGTCGCCGGACCTACCGCAACATTCCTCCTCGCAGTTTTACAAATCGAATCTCTCCGCATCGCAAAAGGATCCCTCTCATACTTTCTGCAATACATTCGCGACGAACGATACTACGACAGCGATGTGTTCAACATGCTCGGCGCCATTGGCGAAGAGATTCTTTTTGTATATACAAAGGGCAAGCAAGTTGGGAAACTCTCGATTCATCGCAGCTTCAAAGCGCTTTTGCAGTGTGGCTCGGATCGCCTTCCGCGTGTCCGCATGTTTGCGCAAGGATGTTGTGTGCGTTTGCTGAATTCGGTGCCGGCGCTTTTGTGGGACAAGGGATTGATTTGTTACATGCTGGATATTGTTTTATTTTTGGATTCCAAGAAATTGGTGTTGGACGATCGATGGGTGAGAACTTTGTTTTTTTTTTCAACGCAAATCTTGATTCTTAAAGTTGGAGTGCTTGCGCTAGGCGATTCTACGCAAGAAAGTCGAATTTGACTTGCATTTCGCGGATGAGACTGAACAACTCGCTGCCGCAAAAGATTATCGCACCCTCTGCGCCAACATGCTCACACTGGCGCTTGGGCATTCGCTGAGTGAAACAACGTTGACGCTTCAAGGGTATTTGCTGGACTTGCAAGTAAATTATCCAGACTTGCTGGGTGATCACTCGGATGTGATTGCGCTTTTGAGTCAGTTTTGCGCAAAGGAAGGTTTGTCTCATGATCTCAAATCTCCGGCGTTCTGAAGTGTTGACCCCTTTACTTATTGGCTGGTAGATGTTGCAAACGATGTCATCAAGTCCCTGAATGCTCGAGCAAAATACATTGGAGAAGTGAAAGGCATGATGCTGGTATTATCTCAAATGAAATGTAAGTGGAAAAATCATTTTGCACCCACTCTCTTTCTCACGACTAATATATGCGAAAAACTCAGCGCCGCTAAATGCATCCGAAATCTTGAAAAATGAAATCACGAGCGTCTCGACAGAGAAGGGAGTTCACCACTTTATCCAGAACATCAACCCAATCCTGCAAAGATGTGCAGCTTACGTGGTCACCCAAGCTAAAGTGGACGAAGAACTTGTGCGCCTGATTTGCTGGACACCTCTCGCGATATTTGATAGCTCTTGTATCGAAATGGCGATTCCAGTGTGGAATTATGTCATGTCTGCTCGACCAGATATGAATGCGCGCGTTTTGCATGAGCTCATGGCGGTTTGGAAGTCTACCATGGATAATGAGCAAGGCCTTTATGAAAAGAAAACCAAGTATGTCGACTGGAATAGTTTTTCTTTCCCATTGGATTTCCCATTGGCTCAAACAATCCATTTCGTTTTCCAGATCCAACGATCCTTTCATGAACAAAATGACGTACGCGCCTTCTCAGAAAGTGACCCACGTCGAAGAGCCGGCTTGGGTCCACGGCCGATGGCTCGAATTTCTTTGCGCCAAATTCAGGTCTTCTCTGTGGCACAAGAAGGAACATGTCAAGATTTTTGCCAAATTCGTTCAATTGGCCGTGACAAAGTTGCAACTCTTGCAGTTAAGACCCAATTTGGAATTTATTTTTGCAATATGAATCAAACGGGTTCAGCTTTCTAAACAACGGATTTTTGTTTCTTACATAGAGTGACGTCGTCCCTCCGCAAAAGCGTGTTTGCGTTCTTGGATCTGGCTGTATTTGTTGTAAACGAGTTGGATTACCAAAATGATGGGCTGTGGCTGTTTTCGGTTGAATCTTTGTTCACACTGGCGTTTCGTTGGTTCGGCGCTTCTCCAATGTAAGTTCCCAACTCATCAACACCGTCTCGCTGGCGACTAAAAGACCTGCGAAAAAAAAAACAGGTGGAGCCCTTGCCATGAAAACGATCTCAAGACACTCACAAGCGTGAAGGCGGCAATCAAGGCAATCAATCCTGAAAAGGCAAACGCGTTGCTTTCTAAACAGCCGGAAAGGATCAATTCCAGCTTTAAAGTGTTCAAGAAGGGTATTATTATCTGTAGTGTTTTTGCGTGAATATGGCACTTTGTGTTTAATTCTCAATTTCATCTGTGCCTCCAGACTTGGCTGACGTTAAGAATTTGCTGATGTTGCTTTTTGAAAATGAAGCGAATCGAAACAGTCTGTGGGCCTCTCAGGCGGAAAAAGGTGGCGAGGGACTGTCTGCCTTGAAAGAGGTGGGAAACTTGGAAAAGGTTTTTGCATTTCTTCATGCGCTCACAATTTCAAAAAATTCAGGTTAAATGGGGCTACTACGTCAAAGTAGCTTGGATCATTGATCCAACTGTTGCTTTAACGTTCCCAACTCGCTTTCTTGGATACTCCGAAGCAATTGAAGCCGAACTTGCGACACTTGTCGTGCAATACGCGTTATACGCGGTCAACAATTCCAATGGAATTCTGCCCTTGTTGAAGCTGAAATCAGACCGTTATGCAAACGAGCAACGCGTGAGTTTTTTAAAAAATTTGTTCTGAACCCAAACTCAGTTCTAAAAAATCTTTTTATTTGTCGCCACAGTTCCTGATGTACTGGGGCGCGGTGAGTCCGATTTCGGCCATCTCATTCCTTAGTCCAGAGTACAATCACCCATGGATTCTTCAATACGCGTTCCGGATCCTCGAATTCCATCCAGTCGACCAAGTGTTCTTTTACATTCCGCAGATGGTGCAGGCTTTACGTAACGATGACGCAGGTAATGCTCTCTTGCACATCATGGAAGAGTTGCTGATGATTGCGAGTACAGGATACGTTGAACTCTTTATTCTGAAAACCGCCAAGATCTCGCAACTGTTTGCTCACCAAATCATCTGGAACATGAATGCAAACATGTTTATCACGGTCAAAGTAAAGAAGCATGAGGAACTATTGATTGTAAGCACCTATACGAATTGGTGTACAAGTTGGCAACTGACGCATTTGTTATGCAGCCGGATCCACTTAAACCGAAACTGGACTCCATCATTGAAAAGATCACATCAGCACTCTCAGGAAGCGATCTGGAGTTTTACAAGCGCGAATTCAAATTCTTTGCCGAAGTGACAGGCATCTCTGGAAAGTTGAAGCCGTTCATTAAAAAGAGCAAGCCGGAAAAGAAAAAGAAAATTGACGAGGAAATGCGCAATATTGATCTGGAAGTTGGCGTTTATTTGCCAAGCAATCCTGAATCGATTGTGGTTGACATTGACCGTGATTCTGGAAGGCCGTTGCAAAGTCACGCCAAGGTGACGTCATTTTGGAGTGTCATCATAAATCTTCACGCGTGTTTACATTATTGCATACTATGCAGGCACCATTCATGGCAACCTTCAAAATTGAAAGCGCAGAAGAAGATGGGCAAGACGAAAAGCAATCCAAGGCGGCATGGCAATCTGCTATTTTCAAAGTTGGAGATGACTGCCGTCAAGACGTGTTGGCGTTGCAACTGATTAGCATCTTTAAATCGATTATGGAAAAGTCGGGTTTGGATGTTTATGTGTTTCCTTATCGCGTGGTGGCCACGGATTGTGGATGTGGTGTGATTGAAGTGATTCCAAGGTCCATTTCGCGAGACATGATGGGACGCGAGAAAATCAATAGTCTGCCAGAGTAAGAAATTGTTATTTTTGATGCCACCTCGCTCTCTATGTGCGCTAACTACTCCTGTGCTTACCCCCCCCCCCCCCCCCCTGTGCGTGCAGTTATTTTGCTGAAACTTTCGGATCCAAAGACTCTTTTGCGTTCAAGAAGGCTCAAGAATCCTTTGTCAGATCACTTGCAGCGTACTCTGTTATTTTGTACTTGATTGCCATCAAAGATCGACACAATGGAAACATCATGTTTGATAACGAAGGACACACTGTTCATATCGGTAAATTTAGCGCTTACCTTTCTCGATATTTCAACCACATCACGTGTTGTTTAACCATGTACTCGCATAAATACAGACTTTGGGTTTATCTTGGATATTGCTCCAGGTGGCATTGAGTTTGAGGCGTCGCCATTCAAGCTCACAACTGGTTTTGCACTTCTTTTCCTTGCTTTCGAATCGCCCAGAACTAACTGAGCACTTTACCATGTCATAGAATTCATCACCGTCATGGGTGGAGACACTTCTGCAAATTACAAAATGTTCAGCGACCTTGTTGTCAAGTCGTTCCTGGCTCTTCGGTAAACTGAGTCATTATAAGGTCCATCCAAAATATTGACTTCGCTTTCCCCCCACCACTTAATCAGTCCATTCGCTGACGAGATTGTTCAAATGGTGTCGCTGATGCTGGAATCTGGTCTTCCATGCTTCAAGGGCGAATCGACAATTACCAAACTGAGAAATCGATTCCAGTTGGATCTGGATGACAAGAAGGCGGCCGAATTCATGTTGCAGCAGATTCAAAAGTCTCATGAGAATAAGTTCAGGTAAAGAAGACGCGATGCCCACCCGCTTCTGATGTGTTATTGACTTGCCTGATTATTGAATCTATCTTCTCATAAAATCAGTCGCTTGTACGATCGTTTCCAGAACATTCAGAACGGTATTCCATTTTAGTATATTCTTGGTGACTGAATGGAAAAGTGGATGAGTTTCAATGAATAAAAGCGGCCCACGTTGTGAGACAACCACCATAAATACAACACGCAACTCAAACAGTGCACAGTAAACAAATCGCGCATTTTGAGCCTCTATGCTGGTTTCGCTGGCTCCTCCAGTTGATGGTATAGTTGGTGAGGCTGGCGTGCCAGTGCTTGTCACATTGGGTTCTAAACTCTGCAGTGAAAAGATTGGCATATTTGCATCCTGCTGAAGACCAGTAGATGGAGCTCCAATACTTCTTTGGCTGGCTCCTTCAGGTAATGACATAATTGGCGCGTTTGCGGTGCCGGAGGCTGCCACAATGGGTTCTGAAATCTGTGGAGACAAAGTTGGCATATTCGCATTTTGGTGAAGACCAGTCAAGTTCGAATTCTGATGCTGCTGTTGCTGATAGGGAGGCGGTGCTGGCTGGCTCAAAGCCACATTTGTCTCGAAAGCGGATTGCGCAAAATCAAGCACACGCGTCACGTGCTCGTTTACCTGAACAAGATGATTGTTGTAGATGCTCTGCGTGTTTGTTGCGTGACCATGCTATCAAAAGTATGGGAATGTTAATGCGCTATATATTGCGTGCAAAAACGTGACACAAACCATGAAGTCATTTCGTAAGGTAACATTCATGGCGTGAATTTCACGTAAGCTGTCTTGAATTTGCACCAGATTCGCATTTGTTTTACTTGAAGTATTTACGAACGCAGTTAGCTTCCTGTCCAACGCTGCAATAGCCTCCAAAATTGCCGCGTACAGCTTAAGCTCCGCATTTCGCATACCATCAACAGCAGGTAGCATCTCTGTGACCGCTCCCTCTGGATCTTGAAATCGTGTCAGCTCTTTGGATAATGACACTCGTTTTTGACGCGCAAATATCTGATATGCTCGAAAATCGTCATTATCAAACAACGAGCAATTGAGGAACCTATCCTCCTTTCCAACAGCTGCCATATAAGTCGCCTGTATCCACAAAAACGTCAAAGATTGCATGTCCAAAAAAAAAATAAAAAAAAATAAAACTCACATCATCCATTTTTTCAGCCATATCTTGAAAAAGAATCTCTTGATTATGCTTCATGACTTCAAGATATCCTTGTTCAGTAATTGCTGTCGAGTAGTACCCAGACGCCAGCATTTCATTCACTTTTTGTACAGCATTGTCGAGAAATTCAAACGCGTGTTTTTTCAGGGCTTCTGGAACCTCACACTGCTCCCTAATGCAGTTGTAGTTTCCTGATGAGAATAAATCAGACAATATCTTTTGTTAATTCTTGCGTAATTTGAATGAGGGTGAGTTTAACCCTGAGTCATTGATAAGCTGGCTCAACTCTAAATAGACTTCATTGGTAATCATTCAAATTAAGAACAGGTACAATGTTAGATTGGATGCATCCTGAGGGACTACCTGATACTTTATACCATTGGACTGGACCGTATGCCTTCTTTTTTCCACAGCCCAAGTTTAGTGGTTCAGTCACTGAGCCACTTTCCCTTTTGAAACAGCATTTAAATATTTGAGGCAGCGCAAAAAAACAATTACTACAGCGAAACAATGGACGAGCATCTGAAGACAGTCGCAAGTCAAATCGAAGCCCAACTGGCCGAGGTGCGAGAGTGTAAAGCAGCTGTCATGGACGCAATCAACAACGATAAGGAGCCAGGTTTTCTCGAAACCCTGTATCGGGATGCTGTCGCCATCCTCAACCAGCTCTTGGATGAAAGGAAAGCCCTGGCGGTGGCTCTTGCCAACAAGGGAGCATCAGCGGCTGCAGAGGATATCATCGGTACGCTCTTACATGGCATTAGTTTCGTATGATCAGCGTTAATGACAGAATCAATCAGAATTGAAGAACACGCTTCAACTCATGAACAAAAAGTTGGTAAGATGATTCTTTATGCATTCTGATTCTTTAAGTTGGTAAGATGATTCCTTATGCATTCCCGAAATGTTGAAACAAAGGAACACAGGATCTCCGCATCGAAACGCAAGCCAAAACGGGAGAGGAGCCTTCGTCGAACGGTGCTCATGAAGGAGACGAAGGCAGCGGAGGGCCGAGCAGTGGATCGGTCGACGGAGGAGCCCAGCCCACTTCAGGGTCAAGCGGCTCGGGCAGCGGAAGACGACTGAGTGATGTCGCCGCAACGACGTCAGGGTCAGATAGTCTCGAACATGGCACCGGATCAGACGCCTGTCAAGTGTGTCTTGTCCAGTCAAAACAACTGATGCACCAGAACTTTCCAGATGCATGATGCGACGCGGTGTTTCGTGGAGATCAGATTTCTGCACGTGTAGTTTGTGATTGGCCTTGTTGATGTTATCCAAGGTCGCGATTTTGAGAGATTTGAGGGTTGCGATCGCGAGGCCGTTCGGTGTTTCAGTTAGCCCGGAATTGACACACTGCGGAAACGCTACGTGGAGAAGGATCAGATACGAAAACACATAAGCAGATTGTTCTCATGCCCGTACCTTTAAATTCATATTCGAGCACATCAGCTTCTGATTATTTTCGGCACACACGACTGCTGGCAAATCGCTGGCCGCAAAAATATTTTCAACTCCATTCGACTTGAAACCGGCCAAATTCAACGCCTGCGTGCCCAGCGTGAATTGATTCCGATTGCTTAACCTCAGTCCGCTTTTCCTGCAAGTTTCGACACTAAACGATATCAGCTGACCGTCTCCAAGACCAACCATCAGATATTGAATTCCAGCAAGTGTGGCAACTTTCACGGAGCGTGGAAACAAGTCTTCCCGGTTCAGAATTAAAGGAATGCGCAAGTCAGCGAATAATTGATAAATCATCATTTTTTTGGCGTCTCCTCACCTCCACCCAGCACCTCTTTTGAAACTTGCTGAAATGTTGAAGTGTGAAGAACGCGCGCACTTCCGTCGTTCCACATTCCAGCAACAATAAACCGTGCCAATTGACCTTCTTCACGATCTGCACCAGCAGTATTTGCAAGATCAATGCACGACACTTTGTGCTCGGTTTTAAATTGCCTTGTTGTGTTGCGAGCGATGTGGGGAAATGTAAGAGAAAACTGGATCTGAAAACTGAATCAAAGAAAAGGTAGTACCCCTTGGAATGCAGTGCGCCATCCTGCACCTCCAAATAGACCACCACATTTCCAGTCAATGCAACGTGTGTTAAATCCGGATTTGACGATGCGAGATCCAGCAGGCGGCGTCCACGTATCACGCAAGCGCTTTGTGGCGGAATCTAAAAGTACGATTCGAGATCCAGTGATCTGAGGAACAAAAAGAATGCGGCAGACAAAGCGAAATAATTCAAAGGTAAGTAATGACGAAGGCGACGAATGAATGGACAAAACGAAAGGATATATAAGTATTACCTGAACGAGCTGGCGATGTTCGACTTTTCCAAAGTTTAATGTGGTTTCTTCCAAAATCACGTCGCTGGGGAGGCAAACTTGTCCGGATTTTCGCTCAAAATTTGTGTTTTTGAACATTTGCGCGTGTCCTGACATCAAGGAAACGGTGCACCCAAACAGTTCATCAAAGTGGGTTAACTGTTAAGACTCAACGATATACTTTTATTTTTCCTTTTTTTTTTTGTGGTTTTACTTTCCGACCTTTTGACGCTTTCCTTGTGTCTGGGCAGCAGCCGCTGCGGCACTTTTCCGCTTAATCTGTGAAGAGAGCGAATATTGTCAGTGGAAATGCTTTTTACGGGACATGGTCCTTTTTTTTTTGGCTACTCACGGAATCCACCATCGCCTTCAGATCGAGCTTGTCACTGACTTCGGCAGACACTTTCGGCTCCTTTGGTTCGGCCGATGACTTTACGGACACTTTTTTCCGCTCATCCAACAGTTTCGACATGGCAGCAGTCTTTTTGAAGCTACGAATAGAATGAGGCAGCAATCAGCACCCGAGCAAGCGCAAATCAAAAAAAAAAAAAAAAGGTATGCGTACTTGGGATTTGTGGGGTCGATCGCAAAGTGATGCGACGAATGCATTTCCGCAAACCGAGAATCCTTGACGTTAATATCAAAGTCATCCTGCACTTGCACGAGCTCTGCTTTTTTGCCCTTCTTTGTAAGCTTCTTCTTTTTGCCGGTTTGTTTTTCAGCTTTCAGGATATCTTTCATGTCAAAGTGTTTGCCCTCGGCCGCGTTGGTTTCGTCAAACATGACAAGTTCAAGTTCGGCCAGCTCCTTCTCGGTTTGCTTTTTGTTGGATGCCTTTTTCGAGGTTGATTTGGTTGCGGTTGTGGTGGGTTCGTCTTTGTCGTCTCCGTCATTGAAGAAGTCATCGTCTGGGAGCAAAGAGATTGGTTAATTTGAAAAACTGTATCGTGAAAAAAATAAAAAATAAAAATTTCACACCTTTCAAAGACTTCTTTTCCTTGGCCTTTTCTTTCCGCTTTCGTCGCTCTTGCATAAACACATTATCCTCTTCAGCCTTGATTTTTCATAAGCAAATCGCGTTTAGAAATAAGCGTTTTGGTTCGTGTCCGACAAGTAATTTACCTCCTTCTCCTTGTTCAGTTTCTTCATCTTGGCTGCAGCATTTTCACTCAACCCTGGGACGAATGTGATTTCCATGTCTCCAACGACTTCATCGTCACTACCGTTCTTATCACTGCCTGCACCATCCTCATCATCAGCTCCACTGACAAGACTTTTGTACTTCAGAGCACGTTGCTGAAGCTCCGCCTCATCTCCACTAGACTCTTCAGATTCACTCGCCAAATACGCTTTGAAATCCATCTCCTTCAATTCATCTTTACTAAACCGTTTGCGCGTGATACGCATTCGGTCGGGGTCGTCGAGATCCCATGTAAGTTGCGCTTTACTGTGCTGCAAAGCGGCAGTGGAGAAGGCGGCAGGCTGGTAGTTTTCGGCAGCGCTGGTTGCAGTATCGACAGGTTTATCGTCAAAGGTCATGTCGTCTGGGATAAACTGCAGGTTGAATGTGTTGGCGGATTTTTCAAATTCGGTGCCATCGACGGCAGTGTGGATCGCGGAAGCTGTTGCGGCACTATCGCATTCTGCGACTGCGTAGTAATACCTGCAATGGAGTTTCGTTCACTATGCAGTTCCAGGTAAACTTACACAAATCAACGCCAACAAAATTACCGTAGCCGGTCCAACTGGTATTGACGCAGCTTCTCATCGTCAAAATCTTTTCCTTCCTCCTCTCCAAACAGACTTTGCTGCTCCTCTCGTCCGCCCAATTTCTTGCTTCCAAAGATTTCTTTCGGAGGGCCTTCACGCGCCTCTCGTTCCAAACGCTCTTTGCCAAACTCGGATTTATAAATGGAAACTGAAATGAGCGCACCAGATTTGGGTCGAAATGCGTCAAACACTTTGTACAAGTCCCGGGATTTGATGTTGTCCCTGCAATTGAATTTCTCTCGTCAGATGCATGTATGGATTGGAATGCATTTGCAAAAACACAGTATTTACCAGTCCATGTTGACAGCTGCGAATCTGCGCGAGATTGGACCCAAGTTCTCCACTTCAGGCTCATCTTCATCGCTCTGCGCTTGACGGTCCAACTCTTCCAACGCTTCCTGGTCGAGATCGGACTCATCCTCGTCGGAAGACTCCGCCAACCCCTCTCCACGGATCAAGGCGGATCCCGAAGGACCCTCCTCATCGCTCACACTCTCAAAGCCGTCTGATTCAGTGTCTCTGGAGTGAATCCCTCCTTCGAATGAAGCCTCAGATTCCTCGTCCTCCTCCTTCTCCACTCCCTTCTCAACGTCCCGATCATGGGCGCCCTTTTCTTCATTATCTTCTTCCTCGTCTTCAATCTTGTAGAAGCGCTTCAAGTCGGTGGCAACTGTCTTTTTCAGCTTGCGTCCGTACTTGTCCGTTTTGGCCGCTTTCACGTTCGCAGAGGAAGGGGACGCTTCGTTGAAGATTGCGCTGAATCGTTTGTCGATGGACACCTTGCTGTCCTTCTTTTTGGGTTTGAGGAAGCGCGGGTTTTTGCCCAGCGATGCGAAACGGCTGTCCATGTCTGGGGGTGTTGGTTTCTTTTTAGTTGGAGAAAAAAAGAAAGAAACATTTGGCGAAGTTCCGTCCACTCTCGAAAATGCAGAGTGCACTTACACCACAGTCTTGCATGCATGGACATTCGGACTGATATGTCCTTTGAATTGGAGCAGTTTGCAGTACAGAGTCTCCAGTCCAATAAAACAAATTCCAGCCAACGAGGCTTTCGGACACTGGGACCGACTTCCCAAACACAACGCGGAGAAATGCATTTCGACGAGGACGTGGCCTTGCCGTTGTTCTTATCTCTGGCCATCAATGAATACTCTCAACATGGGCCGAGGAAAGCGTGCCCGTACAACGGACCACACGAGACCTGTCCAAACACACGTTGACATGAAGGACCCTGTTTACTCGTTAAGACAGCTAACCAATGCGCGAGGTAAAACATCGACATAAAACAGCAAGTCATGGCCCCAACTTGACTTTAAGGGAAGAGGGAATGCAGTGTGCCTATAATTACATCGGCTGAAGAAGAAGGTGGTTCCAAATTAATTTTTTTCCTTTTTCCCTCCGCTTCCCAACTCCGAAGCCAACGACACCCACTACGCTCCCTACAAGACAGCCGGGGGACGTAATGCATGCACAGGAACCAACAACTTCATCCGAGCAGTCCTCGAACGATGACCCGGACAACATCGCACTGACATTGCTGATGCTCGCGGCGGACTCTTTCAACGGCACCGACGCCCGGAAACCAGAGAAACGAAGCTACAAAGCCGAGTCTGAAGATATTCATCTGGATGCAAAGCGAGTATGCGCCAGTGGCTCTGCCATCCCAGGATCACCCCACATGGATCACACTTACCCACCCACCCAGAACACTCCAAATCAGCCTCTCGACCACTCAACTCACACACACAACGCATTCGAGCCACTCAACCAAACCAGCTCATCGGACGCGTTCCCCGTTCAAACTGTCCACCTCCATAAAGGAAACCGCACAGTCAGTTGCGCAAACTGCCACTCGGCTAAACGCAAATGTGATCGAATCCGTCCATCTTGTACGGGATGTATCAAAAGATCGATTCAGTGCGAGTACTTGCTGGACCAGTTACGCGTCGCTCCAATCATCCACTCCTCAGTCCCTGGGTCGGGCCAACTGCGTCTACGCCAGGCCGCACCTCCTCTCGCTCAATCAAACATATGGAACTCACCCGTCACTCCACTCATGATGTCGCCAGAAACCATTTTTTCCCAAGACGGATCGGCAAACCCGGCGGCAGCAGAATTGGAAAAACAAATGCACGCAAATCCGAAAAAGGCCACTTCCGCCGCGATACCCCGTGTCAAGCAAGACACGCCTGATACCCTCATTGCTGGACCGGGTCAAGACCCTGTGGCCATGATTTTGGACCGTCTTGCAAAGTCCCGACATCCAAATCAGCCTGCAAAGAAACTCGCGTTGAAGCTGCTTGCGGTGGTGGACTCTGAGACTGGGAATAAAGTGTTTCACTGCATTTCTTGCAGGAAGAGGTATTTCACTTCGAGTGGATTACGGGTATGTTTTTACGTTTTCCCCCCCATCTCCCTTTTTTTTTTTTTTTTCCTGGATCTGATTAGTTGGATCATTCACAAATTCATCCTAACCTGCGATTCAAATAGTACCATCTGAACGAAGAACACGACGAAAGTGACCAGCAAGCAACGTTTCCGGCTGGATACTACTGGATGGACAAAAAGAAGGCTTCCGGGGGGGATGTGGGGTTCACATGTCCGGTGGAAGGATGCGACAAGCGATACACTGCCCTTTCTGGGCTCAAATACCATTCAGCGCATGCGCATTTGGAGTTGCGAGAATCGGCCAAAGCGGTTCTGGATCAGGAAGATGAGGGTTCAGAGTAAAAGTGTTAACTCGCGTATGCGAGTATGTTGAGAAAGAGAGTGAGAGAGTGAGAGAGACAAGGAAAGGGTGATGAAGAGAAAAAACCGTGCGGAGAATATACCTTATAAGAAAATAAATATTAAATAAGCCATAAATATTTTTTACAGATCACACAAAAAACCGAATGAAACACAAAGTGGCCATTCTCGCGTTTCTCAGCGACGAAGGCATCTCTCGGGCGAGCGGCCGTGCGCTCAAACGCGTGTATGTCGAAGCGCTGTCCCAGTTTGAGATTGCGATTGTGACGGACGCAACCTCCTTCAAGGCCGTCGAGCGATGGAACGGGTCCAATTCAATTCGCATTCTCAACATTGGAGCAAGGAAAGACTTTAGGTGAAAAACTGCATTTGCTTAACACAGGGAGGAGGGAATACGTGGGAAAACCATTGCGAACCATTGCGCTGAATGTGTTTGGTTCCCACCCCACAGACTCGCCGACACAATGGACCTCCTCCTACACCACTCGTTCATAACGGATGCGCAATCCATCACCGTGATCCCAGTCCAAGAACTTCGAGAAATTTCATGGTCGCTCGTTGAATTCTGTTTAACATCAGACCACGAAACTCCGTTCTGGATCCAGAATGCGAATCCAGAAAAACTTGACGTGCATTCCGTATTTGCATTCCGAGCCTCGAAGGCAGCGATGGATTCTATGCGGACGAATCTGACGCAGATGTACACGGACCTGTACTCTACGCAGGCAGTCGTTCAGCATCATGCCAACGCAGACGATGCATCCATCTGGGAAACACTTGTTCGAAACATCAGCGATATTGAGATTATGAATATCGACAATTTGCGACTGCGTGTGTCTCTGACGGCAGCCAGTTCTGAAGCACTGGCACAGACTTGCGATCCGATTATTGCTCACAGCCATGCTCGTGTTGGACTCATTGGAAACCCGTCTGGTAAAAACAACAAGAGTTTAAATTTTCGCCGTATAGCTCTGACTAGGTGAACCAAAAAAAAAAAAAAAACAAGACGGGTTCTTTGGCAAAACCATATCCCTGCTCATCAACAACTTCCACGCAACCGTCACACTGACACCAAACGCGTCAGCAACCGATCAAATTGTCCGCATTGATCGAACACCCGAGCTGGATCCGTATCAATTTGCATGCATCGAAACACTGCACACGGCATGCGAGAAGGACGGATATTACGGCGTTCAGCGGTTGATGCTTGCCGGCTTGAATGTGTTTACAGGGTATTGCGAAAAGAATGGGGTGGATTTGAGCTTTTTGAGAGGTTTCACTGTCGCGTATGAGACAAACATTCCACGGTAATTTTTTTATTTTTTTATTTTTTATTTTTTATTTTTATTTCTTATTTTTTTTTATTTTT
The DNA here is from genome assembly GCA_006535975.1 of Chytriomyces confervae. Taxonomy (NCBI): domain Eukaryota; kingdom Fungi; phylum Chytridiomycota; class Chytridiomycetes; order Chytridiales; family Chytriomycetaceae; genus Chytriomyces; species Chytriomyces confervae. The sequence continues at coordinate 7,503 of QEAP01000374.1, read as the reverse complement.
TTTTTTGAAGTACGGCGGCGTTGTGACCAATCAACGTGTTATTTAATTTGTTGTGTAGACAAGTAGGACTTGCTGGATCTTCGGCGCTAATAACAGCGCTTATCAAGGCTCTAGTGATTTACTACAGACTGGGAAGGCATCCGGCATTTGAGCCGCATCTGCGCTCAAATTTGGCGCTGGCCGCCGAAAAAGAAGCTCTCAAGTTGAGAAAAAAAAACACATGTACTCGGCTGATGTGATGAACTAACGTATTTTTTTCCTGCATGTTTACAAGTATCTCTGCTGGCCTTCAAGACCGCGTGATTCAAGCGTATGGTGGACTTGTGTTTATGGACTTTAATCGCGGGCAGATGGAGTCACACGGGTACGGCGTGTACGAAAGACTCCCGTTGGATCTTGTACCAAAAGGTCTTTGGATCGCGTACGTGGGATGTCCGAGTGATTCAGGTTTGCTTCATTTTTCCCTATTGCATCGAAACGCATGTTGACGAGACTCGCATATTCCCACTGCAGGGTCCATTCACAACAACGTGCGTGCCCGTTTTGAAAAGGGCGACCCAGAAGTGACGGAAGCCATGACCCTGTTTGCCAGTCTGGCAGCCCAAGCCAAAACCGCACTCGCAAAAAGAGATTCTAAAACCCTTGCAAAGCTCATGGACACTAATTTCGCAACACGGCGTCGAATCTATGGAGATGCAGTGATTGGGGCCGAGAATTTGGCGGTTGTGGAAATTGCGCACGCGTTTGGACATGCAGCAAAGTTTAGCGGCAGTGGTGGGTGTGTCGTGGGGCTTTGGAGGGGAGGAGGAGATGGAGTTGAAGAGAAATTGGAGAAAAGGAGGGAGATGAAGAGGCGGATTCGGGAGGTGGGGTACGTGTTTGAGGAGGTTGTTGTTGCGGCGGAGGAAGAGGATGTGTGAATGGGATAAAGCGGAATAAAGGCGGATGTTTAGAAGGACTCTTTGGGCACGCGTTTGCATGCACGGAACAGTGTCGCTCAACAAGGTTAACTCGCTGATTTGAAGGGTGGAGATTGCGAGTTGAGCATTTTAATCGCCGTGGATAACGATAACAATAATTTTTTCAGATGCATCAGAACAGAACGTGGGATCACGCACACGTGCGCTGCGCTGTTGGTGGAAAGAGCCGCTTGCTGGCGTGGGTGTTTGCGGGCGTGGATGCGTGGGGAGTACTTGGGATGCGAGTTGGTCACGGCGCCAGTGCGTGTTTTTGAAGGGCACGCTCGAGCGAAGTGATGGACGGGAGATGGTTTAATCAAATTGGCATTAGCGCTTTTTGATTGGTCGAATGGCCGTTTTGACTTGACGCCGGATAAACGGAACGCGCCTGTCTTTGTCTCGCGCTGCGACTGCGACTGCGACTGCCGGAAACTGCTTCCGGCGAAAGTCTCTTCCAACGACGCGCCCATCGCACACTACCAACGACAAGACAAGCTACCAATGCACTTGACCTTGCATCTCCACCTGTTATTTCATTATAACGAGGTGCCTCTCAACAATTCACAAGAAATTATGCGTCACGCGAGCAACAAGCCCGACATCGTTTGCGTATATAACGCAACACCAACATCACCTCAGCTTCCCATCCCAACTCAGCGAGCCTTCCACACTCAAAAACATCCAAACAAGAAATGCACTTACCAGCCTACCTCCTCTCTGCTGCCCTGTGTCTCTCCACCGGTTCTTCCATGGTCGCTGCCCAGTCCAGCAACACAACCGCGGACTTTGTCAACAAACAAGCCATCAACTCTCTCCGCCTCCTCCTCGCAAACACTCTCCCAAACGGCGCCATCAAAGCGTCTCCATCCACCGCCAACCCAGACTACGCATACCACTGGGTGCGCGACGCCGCAACCGTCATGAACTCGGTCGAAGTCTCCCAAGACACGTACAAACTCTTTTGGACGTGGGCCGCGTTCGAAACCAAACTTCAAAGCACGCAGAACCCGTCCAGCCCGGACTTTACAATCGGCGAGCCGAAATTCAACCTCGACGGATCCGCATTCACCCGGGACTGGGGTCGCCCACAGAACGATGGACCTTCGATCCGTGTGTTGACACTCGTCCGTTTCGCCCAAAAGTACTTGGAACAAGGCGGATCCATCGATGAAGTCAAGAGACAGTTGTACCGCTCCGAGTTTCCAGCCACGTCCGTTATCAAGCAAGATCTCGAATATATCACCCGTGTCTGGGATAAACCCAGCGTTGAACTGTGGGAAGAAGTGCGAGGTGACCACTACCACACACGCATGGTCCAAGCCGCTGCCCTCTTTGCTGGAGCCCGCTTCGCCCGCCAAATGAACGACCCCGGTGCCGCTGATTGGTACGTCAAGAAGGGTCAGGAAGTGTACAACTCCATCACAAGAAGCTTTTGGAACTCGCAATACATCCCAGCTTCCATCAACGTTGTCTACGGTCCCTCGGCCAAGAAATCCTTCCTCGATTCTTCAGTTGTTTTGGCTTCGTTGCAGGTCCGTGAGGCGTTTGCTCTTGCCCAGCCAAACGTCGGTGGCGCCACAATTCACGCGTTTGACGGCCCAGAAGTCCTGCTGACTGCCCTCGAAACTGCCGCGAGATTCAAGCAACTCTACGCAATCAACATTCGCGACGACTTGGCCCCAGGAATTGGTCGATACACTGAAGACGTGTACGACGGAGTCACAACAAACGGCGCTGGTAACGCTTGGTTTCTTGCCACGCTCGGTTACGCCGAGCTGACGTACGCGGTTGCCGCGAAGTGGTGTTCCGCCGGTGCCGTTTCTTCTGGTTCTTCCGACCTGCTCGACAAGGCTGTCAGCTGGATCCAACAAGACGGATTCATGGGCCGCCGCCCAAGCTCCACCACTGCCGGAAGCAGTCAACTCTCCTGCGCCAAGAACGCTGACCAATTCAAATCTCTGATTGGAAAACTGACATACGCTGCGGACAAGTACATTGCACGTGTGCAGACACACGTTCCACAGAGGGATGAAGGGTACGGAAAGGGTATTGGAAGCATGAGTGAGCAGTTTAACCGTGACTCTGGGTTCATGCAAGGAGCTGTGGAGTTGACGTGGTCGCATGCGAGCTTCTTGACCATGAACAGAGCGCGTAAGGCGGCTTTGGATGCTTGCTCCAGAGTGTGTGCTTGATTTTGTTTGTTGAGCAACTAGATAAGGCGAGGATTTTTTTTTTTTGCCTTTGGCTGTGCGGTGGCTTGCAGCAGGTGTACAGTGCTTGGTATCTTTTTGTAGTACTTTCCAGTTTAAGAAAAATAAAACGAGAACATATGAGTTAACCATCGGTATAAATCCCCCTCATCGTCAGATTCTAGCGGCTGTATTTCCGGACGTTTTCGGACAGAAGAACCGGCCGCTTATGTTGGCAAAGAGTTTTCGTGGATGAATTCAACCGCATTTGAATAAAATTTTATACTCCCCCATTCTAAGTATCATCTTTCAAAAAAAACAAGAAAAGGAATAAAAGGTGGAAGCTCAGGCAATGCCAGCGTTCATCTCATCGACAAGCTGCATCGCTTTCACATCACTGGCTCGGATGCTGCAATGATCCATACCCCTGTCTTCAATCTGCTCGTCCGTCAGGAACGTGGGGTACTGATGGGGACTCCCCGCAACAGGCGGCCTCAAGTGCGACGGACGTGTATACACAGTCACCTTGTCGCAGGCAGGACGCAACACCATGGGACATGTTGCTGTGGAAGCCTTTGTACGCACACCCTTCCCACTCCCAATAGGCTTCAATGAAATGTGACTGCAAAAGATTTTGTGTGTCTCGCAGCCAGTAGGGAGAGAGTATGTGGAAACTTTTTTGCCGCAAGTGACAGTGACTTGTGTGGCATTGTTGGAGGCTTTGTGAAAGTCAAAGGATCCAGCGGCCGGTGCTGCTGCTGTTGCTCCATTCTTTTTAGGAGACGCAGCAGCGGGGACAGCACGACGCTTCTTGGTCGCCGTGTTCCAAGGGTTCGTGTTTGGCTGGGCCCCATTCTTGCACCGGGCAGCAGCGTAGTCCACGTCACCGCTACTCTTTGAGTACGTGTAACACAGAAAGTCATTGCTTGTGTCAAACACGTCTGCCGCAGTCAGACCCACCCACGAGTCAAGCGGTTGCGTGGCACTCACAGGCTGTGAGTTTCCAAGGAGCGCACTGTTGGGGTTGACACCCGGGCTGAGGAAGCCTTGATAGTCGGTCACGTAGTTGGGACAGAGTTGCTGCCATTTCCAGTACAGCTTGTCCACGTAGGCGTGGTGCAGGTAGAAGAGGGGGTCTCGGGGGCTCCAAAGGGAGTTTCCCATGTCGCATTGGCCGCCCATGACAATGTGGCCAGATCCTGATTGGGGTTGATGGGGTTTAGTTGGGGGAGGGGATGCGATAGTTACTGAAGTGCAGCTTACCGTGGAAGTTGGAGGTGTCATCACCACGAAATTCGTCGTAGGTAGTTGCCTTTGACAGAGATGAGCGTGCCACCAATTGTGCAGACCAGAGGTTTCCACTGCCACATCGGGTGATGCATTTTTGAGTGCCGTCAGAGCCAAGAACAGTGTAGCCAGACTGACGACCAAACTGCCCGTTCGGCAGGCACGATCCTCTGCTGCCCATGCTCCCAAAGTAGGAAGAGGAGAACAGGTCCAGGGTTTGCCAGCTCTAAAATCATTTCCAGCTTCCAATCAGTAAAAAAGGAGATTTGAAGCAATTTGAAGCAACGAGCATAAAAAATTACAAACCGTAGGAACCGCACCCTCGTCCAAATAAACCAATCCTCCTTTCCACCCAGCCGACTCCAGCGCCTGCTCGTACCGTCTCAGCATGGCTCTATGGAACACCAGAAACTCAGCATTGGCATGCGCCCAGTGCGCATTCTGTGCGTGAGTGTAGCTAAAGTCGTCGGCAGACATTCGTGTTGGGTCAGCGTACTGGTTCGATCTAGGCCGGTTCGTGATTTGCTTCACGGCGGCAATGTACCCGTTCTTTTCGGTCGCAGAGAGTTGGTTCCATTCTCGACGGATTGTAGGGTTGCGGCAAGAGCCTGGGTTTGATGTAGGGTTTGGTTTCACTGCGGTTGTGGTGGTAGTAGTTGTTGTAGTTGTTGTTGTAGTTGTGCTGGTGGTGGAGGTAGTGGTGGTGCTGGTTGTTGTTGGCAGCAGCTTGCTTTTTGTTGTTGTAGTGGTGGTCGTTGTGGTGGTGGTGGTTGGGACTGGAGCAAGGGTTGGCTTGGGAGAGATTTTAGTGGTCACCGGGGCTGGGGGTCTGGGTTGCCATCCACCGCAGAGGCCCTCCTGCACGGCACATGCCAGAAGACAGACAACGACAGAGAGAAGCTGCATTTGTCTGTTTTGTTGTTTCCTGGCAAAATATATATTTTATGTTTTATGCATTCTGCTGAAAAGTGCGTTCAGGGTTTCCTGAATTCGAAACACGAAAATTTGTCCAATTTTAAATGCCGAAAATCTTCTAAAACTTTTAACCGATTTTTAATCAATAAGGGTTTGTAGCGTTCCAACACGCACATGACGGTACCCACAGCATATCATCTGTGGTGCTTTGCTGTCGCCGTTCCTGCCCAGACAGAGGCGCGTACTTTGCCATCCTTGGCGCGTTCAAAGCAAAAGACTTGAATTGTAAAATTTGCTGAATAACAGAAAGTTGACTCCTAAAAATTGATCATAATATGAAACAAGCTGTTTCGTTACTTGAAGCCCCTCAAATCGATTGTCTCGCAATATTACACAATGATATAAAATACACTGTCATTTGCTGTAATTATTCTCCTCATATTTCGCAGGGGTTTCAGCTTTTCCTTTGTCCGAAACGATTCAGCTCCATTCTCGGACAGATTGAAAGACTCGGCCATTAATGCAGATGGTTAATATTTATTTCAAACGTTAAGAAACAGCAAATACAGGGTCAAAAAGCCATGAAAAAAAAGAAAGACAGTCTCAGCAGAACATCATCTGCGCAGAGCCAAGTTGATGCCACAGTGAAAGAACTGTCGCTTGGTCGAGCCCCGCCGCTCGGTTCGCAAGGTCATTCATCTGTTGCATGACCATGGCGCAGAGCGGGTTAATCGCGCCAACTCCAGGGTTGAAGTTTGGAAAGTTTGGCGGGGTTCCCATGAATCCAAACGGATTGTCAGAGTTTGGAAAGTTTGGTGGGGTTCCCATGAATCCAAACGGATTGTCCGAGCCGCTTGGGCCGGATCCCGGGTCCCCTCCGCTTTGGGTAGTGTCAACCTGTTGTTGGACTTGTGCTTGCTGGTCGGGGCTGAGGCCAACCGGTTGATCCTGCCGAGCTTTAATGTGTGCTTGCTGAGCAGCCCTGGCCGTGAGAACTCCAGCCTGGGCATTCACAATCGCAACAATTTGTTTCTGAATCTGTTCTTGAACGGCAGGAGCAGCGCCGACCTGTTGCGCTTGCAGAGCCTGAATTTGAGCCTGGTAAGCAGTAGCAGCAGCCGAGGAACCTCCAGCCTGGGCGTTCAAAATTGCAGCAATTTGTTTCTGAATCTGTTCTTGAACGGCAGGGGTAGCACCGACCTGTTGCGCTTGAAGAGCTTGGATCTGCGCCTGGTACGCCGTAGCAGCAGCCGAGGAACCTCCAGCCTGAGCATTCAAAATCGCAACAATTTGTCGCTGAATCTGTTCTTGAACAGCAGGGGTAGCACCGACCTGTTGAGCTTCAAGAGCTTGAATCTGCGCCTGGTACGCGGTAGCAGCCGAGGAAACTCCAACTTGCGCATTCAAAGCAGCACCAATCTGCTGTTGGATCTGGGCTTGAACCGCTGGAGCTGCGCCGACTTGTTGAGCCTGGAGAGCTTGGATTTGAGCCTGGTAAGCAGTAACAGCAGCCGAGGAACCTCCGGCCTGAGCGTTCAAAATTGCAACAATTTGTTTCTGAATCTGTTCTTGAACGGCAGGGGTAGCACCGACTTGTTGAGCTTGCAGAGCCTGAATTTGAGCCTGGTAAGCAGTAACAGAAGCCGAGGAACCTCCGGCCTGCGCGTTCAAAATCGCAACAATTTGTCGCTGAATCTGTTCTTGAATGGCTGGGGTAGCGCCGACCTGTTGAGCTTGAAGAGCTTGAACCTGCGCCTGATACGCCGTAGCAGCAGACGAAACTCCAGCCTGCGCGTTCAAAATCGCAACAATCTGTCGCTGGATTTGTTCTTGAACGGCAGGGGTAGCACCGACCTGTTGCGCTTGAAGAGCTTGAATCTGCGCCTGGTACGCCGTCGCAGCAGCAGAGGAAACTCCAACTTGCGCGTTCAAAGCTGCACCAATCTGCTGCTGGATCTGGGCTTGAACCGCTGGAGCAGCGCCGACTTGTTGAGCCTGGAGAGCTTGGATCTGCTCATTGGTTTGGCGTCGATCCACCGAGATGGGCGATTGGTGGGAAATGCTGACGGAAGCGAGCAAGCAGAGGAGAGTTGGGAAGATCATTTTGTGAGTTGGTTGTTGTTTTTGTTTTTGTGGTATTGAAAGCTTCTAAG
>QEAP01000373.1:0-16852 GCA_006535975.1 Chytriomyces confervae | reverse complement strand
TTTTTTTTTTTTTTTTGGTATTCTTCTTAACATTCAAAAGCAACCCGCGCAACAGCCATTTACAAACTCGATTGTCGATGATCTGAGCCAAAGCCCGGTGGACGAAAAAGAAATTGAACTGCAATTCAATCGAGTCTGCGGAACTATATCTCAACTCATCCAAGACGGAACTCGTGCACTCAACATCCGCGGACCTACTCCAAGAGAACCGAAGCGAATTTCACAGCCTGAGCCAAGTAATATACAATCATTCTCTGGGGAATTTACATAAAAACCATCACTGACACTTTCATGGTTTCCAGTAACAATTTCTCCTCCCGCAGCTGAACCAGAACCTATACCCTCTCGGCAAACCCCATCCCCGAAACCAGTCTCGCCACCCACAACCACTTCAACTTCTCGAAAACCAAGCCCCTTAAGTACATCCACAACCCCCGCATCATCCAAAAGAGCCTCTGGAACAGTGTCTCCACCACGATCAGCATCCAACCCACCAAGCCGTGCATCCACACCCAATCCCATGAAACGAATTGCCACAACAACTTCCACCCGTTCCGCAGCAACAACACCCAAACCATCAGCTCCCCGCAAACAATCAACATCCTCCGAACCGTCTGTCGAACTAATTGTCGTCGACGCTGAGCGAATATACAAAAAAGCACGACTATTGATGACAGCGCGGCATGCATATTCGAAACGCGCGCTTTCCTTAGCAATCGAGCAGGAAGATCGCGCAATTGAAGACGAAATGGACGAACAACAACAAACGAGTTTCAGCAAAAGCGGTAGCAGCAGCACTGTTGCAATCCCACGTAGCCTATACGGAACTCTTGTAGAACTCGTCGAAGCGGTACATCAAGATCTGATTGGATCCTATGAACGTAAACACGAAGGAAACGAAAACTACTCTGCAACCGGGAATGTACGAAATGACGGGTCTGTTGGGATTATTGCGGGCGGTTTCGCGATTGGCGTTGGAACAGTGAGCGGTGCCGTCATGGTTGGCGGGAACACGAAAAAGAAGACGGAAGAGCCGGCAAGCTGGACTGTGCCTGATGTGAAGCGCCGTGTGGCTTCACCGGTGCCTGGAGCAAAAAGGCCTCCATTGAGTTCAACGATGGGTGCAGGTGGTGCAAGGAATTTGGGGAGCGGAAAGACGCTTGTGGCTCAACGAGCTGTTGCTGGAGCGCGTAAAGGGCTCATGTAAAAGTATGTGCAGTGTGGGAAATGTTTTTTGCTACTGTTTGTTGATTGATATACCAACTATGAAGGTGTGTTGTAAGGATTTCCTTGTTGTGTTTTGACCTCTATTCTTTTATGTCTGTTTTCTTTTTTTTTTATTCAAGTATTTTTGATGCACTGATGCACGCGCGTGGGATGTATGCAATGAGAAGTAGGAGTTGTTCTAATAGACTGAAATGACCTTTTGTGTGTTTGAACTTCACGAAAATCTTGCATGTAAATCCGACCTTATCCATCTGCAACAACCACTTGGTTCCACAGCCCTCACCCCCATCTACAACCTACCGAACCTAGTCCCACAAAAAAACCCACCCCACTAAGCAACCACAAAAAACGTTGTTGTTGTGAGATGCTGATACTTTTTATTTTTGTTCTTGTAGTGGCGTTGGGTGAAGAGTTTAATTTTTTGGCGTACGTGTATAGTCCAGCGATTCTGGCTATTCCATTGCGGCACAATCATTGTAGTCGTGAGGTATGGCTCCCTCCTTTGCTACGAGAGTTCAACAGACTCAGGGTTGGAGCAGCGCTGCTCACCGAAACCCCAAACCAGCTGCAGACGCGTGACTGCAGATTTCAATCATTAAGTCGCAACTGACAAAATCGGCGGCATCTGAACCTCGGTATCGGCCTCGTATAGTCCGCAAAGCAGTGCATTTGCTATGATTCATCGCCGGGGAAATAGGCGCAGCAGTCACGATCCAATGGCTGACTCGATCTCCTTCTTTCTTTCAGCTTCATTCGCCGAAGCTGTTTGATGAAGAGGACGTACGGTGTTTTCTGTTGGCACATTTTATGCCTTCCCCGCAGTATTTTTATTGTACAACGTCAGCATCCTCGCCGCCATTCCGCTTCCATTCACATTGCATTGGACCGGGGCAGTCTCTCCAAGTCAAAGAAGTATGATCACGCGTTTATGCTTGACGCGGTCGACACGGTTCACATCGCTGACTTGGCCGCGAGATCGTAGTGACCCTCTCTCATACACGCCTTTTCCCCTCAAAAACTTTGAATGGATGGAGACCAGGTCCCAAGGAGCCCGTCTATCCGCGGAAGGTTATTTTTTAGCATGGATCTTGATTCCGAGGCATTGGTTGAAGCAGGTAGCATTTTGAGCAAAACAGGATAAAAATATAAACTGACATGACTGACCGACACGTTCATGCAACAAGAGCTGATCAAGTCAGTTGTGCAAAAGTCGTTATCGTCGCAGAGTGGTGTGACGTGTGACTTGAAATTGGGAATGATGACGCATATCGAAAACGAAACTGTCGTTCGGCAACGCGATCCCCTTGTTTGCAGCCAAGTCCCACCGACACTTTGACGCGTATTGGTGCCCAAAGAGTCGCGCAGGTCTCCAAGAAATTGTTCATTGTGAGGCCAAACAATCAAACCTTGACTTAAAAAACTGCGGCCAAACGGACCCGGTCATCAACGTCACATCACATCCCGTTCTGGAGTCCCAAGCCTGTTGTTCTCGTTCCAGCAATTGAATCCCATCCAGCAGTGATCGTCGAGTATTGCAACGACATCAACGAGACGGATCTCACATCCATATCCCAGCTCAATCACACGCGAACGAACTTGTCATCAATATCCATACTCCCCCAATGGGAGCGATCACCGGGTTGCGTTGACAACTGCCTGTCAAATCCCCGCCTGCAAAAGAACTTGTCATGAATAGCCACGCATTGGAGAGAGCGAGTGAAACAAAATGATGAATCACTGCAGAGTTGTCCCGCCAACTGCCTATCAAATTCCTGCCCGCTAAATCTCGTAGCGAACAACCACAACGAAAAACTGCCCTCTCTATTCCGATGCTATCTCGCAGTCATCCACTGATAAGAACAGCGGCCTTTTGAGGGACTTGAAAAGTACGGCGGGGATATTCTTTTTGTATCGAACGCGAATGGGATGTGGTATTTGCTGTGAACGCGCGTGCATATTCGGGACCGTCAAACGCAGCCACAACCGGAAAACAAAGCCGAGCACAAATCCTGGCTTGATATCTTCTTTATATTCTTGAGTCCTGATGTGCGGTATGAGCGTTGCAGAGTGCATTTTCTTCGTTGATGTTGTCCGGATGTCCTTTCAAGGTCGTCACATGCTCGGCACTGCTTTCTGAATGGAATGTAAGGCGGGATAGACTTCGATGATATCCTCGACGAAGTGAGATGATGTAGGCGTGATGGGAGGAGCGACTGCTGGATTTGTTCTTGCTTTCAGTGTCTCGTCAAAATTCGGACTCGCTGTGGGTCTTCGCCGCATCAGCTCAGTGTACGGCAGCTGATAGACAAACGAGTGCCTGAGTTGGGTGGCTTGCTCAATGTCCCTCCGAATATCCTCGTGCACTCACCTCGTCGCAGTCATCGCGCCAACTCACAACCCAACGTCCTCGACATCCATCGAACATCAACATCGCATCACCGCTCGCGTCTNNGCATCCGAAAAAGGATTTTCATTTCGCTTTGTTTTTCAGGGTGCATTTCAATTGTCGTTGTTTTCGAAACTTTCAAAAGCGCATCTTCAGAATCTTTCTTCAGCGGATGTCAAAAAGCGAGGTGGGTCGACCAACTCCCAATCCACCATCTTACCCTTCTCCCTTGCCTGCAAGCGCGTTTTATATAACGCGACTTGCTCCTCCGCGTTCCTTCTCAACTCCTCTTCCCTCTGCTAAAGTTCCCCAGCTCCACAACTTCTTTGATCTTCTGTCCATTCATGCTGATCGCACTGAACCAACTTCAACAGAACAACTTGAACAACAAACAAGAACAATGTACACGATCTCCGACCTGCACTTCCACAACAACCTGAACAACGGAGCCTGTGTCTTGACTCTCGCGGCAGAGCCAAACTCGGTTTGATTATTTCCCTCATCCAGTTGTCACACGAACTCATTCAAGGATCGCGTTTTCTTCAGGTGCACCAAAGTTCCCCAAGCAGCCTTTCCGCTTCTTTTGCTCAAGTCTTTCACACTGGTTTCCAAAACCTGAAAAGAAATGTTGCAAAAGTTTCAGACGGCTTAAGAGTGAGTCAACGTTGCTGACGTCTTGTCGACTTCGCTCAACTTGAACCCTAAAAACCAGATGCGCAAGATCGGGAAGCGTGACTTACCTGTTCAAACCATAGATGAGGTCCTGGCCAACCGTTGGGTACGTTAGCTCTGAAATTTGGACTTACGTCTCAGTCTGCTCACTCTTTGCTTTCTGTCTCGGCAATCACACAGGCAAAAACACCAGAGATCAATGCTATAGACATTTTGAAAAAATCTGAACAAAGGTTCCAGGCCGACATGGTCGCGTTTGCTCAGGTTTGGTGTAATTCTTGGAGAACCCATTTTTGCCATTCTGAACCGCTTCGCAACTTGCCAACACAGACAATCAATGAAAACTGCGCGACTTCAGAAAATACAGTCCAGTTGCTGGAACTTGTTGCTTGCATGCAACAGACTTCTGAGGTGATCTCCGAGGTACCTTCATATGAAATTGTCAGCAGTGCCATGTTGTTATGCAACGCTTATCACTGCCTTTCACACCAGACTCACTCCAACATCAATAGCGAATGGCCTTGGAAGGTTAGTACCTGTGTCAAGGATAATGCTCAAGTGTGAAACTCACCCAGTATTATGATTTACGATTGCAGAACACCAGGGCCATCTATAACAGATTCTTTGCACTAATGAGCGCGTCCACAAAGACGGAGTCCGAACTATTTTTTAAATCCAAAAAATGGGGTCTTAGACTGGATATGGCACTGCTCCAGGTGCGTGCCTGTCCTATCAGCTTCTTTTTGTCCCTAGTTGATGCCTAAAAGACGTGCCCTTCCCAGCGTATGAACGACTTTTTGTTCAAAATTCTTGAGCGCCCATTCTGGCTTCGTTTTTTCCTCCACGTACGTAAATCAGCTGGTCTTTGTTGTTATTCCCCCGGTTACTCAAGAAAAAGCAATGAAAAACAGACAGCATCCCAGAGCACTGCCTTCAAAGATTCAGAATATCTGGAATATGCTCTGGTTAGCCAGCTGTCTTCTCTTTAGCCAGTCTCCCACTGACACCAATGCACTTGTAAATGCCGCAGACTGAAATGAACACTTTGACATCGGGCGCACTTGACCTTGCTGGCATCAATGCCTCACTTGATGGATACAGCGACATGATTTCGTTGCAGAAGAAAGTTGACTCATCAAAATGCCTGGCTTTTGAGGTGGACTCCCACCGCAAGGTAACTGTCGGGATTCGGACAATTTCACAAACTGTTACAAACACTCGCACAACACTAACACACATTATACAAACAACAAACATACGAACACATACTTAGCCGCGTCAATTTAAAGCGCAGTTGTTTCTTTCCGCTCCTTCATGTTCGTTGGATGCAAGACTACCATTTCTGCTTCCAGCAAAATTGAAGTACACCATCTCGTGTCGTCAGGTTGTCTTCCAGCCACTTGTAAAGAAAGGCAGTAGACGCACCACCCTTGGCGAAGCGCTTGTCATTTTTTGTGCGGGAGACTTCATCCTGATTGGAACACAGACGGAGACTGCGTCAGGCAACGGTAGTACCTTCCACTTGCGTTACGCCCCTGTCCCTATAAAATCTATCATTTCCCGGCAGTTTGATTTGTATGGTGAGGATACTTTTTGGTTTCCGACATTCCCTTTTGGCTTTTGACCTGTGTCTGATTCTTTGTTGGACAGGGTCACTTGAGAATGTTATTGAAATGAACCTGCGTAATTCAGTTTTAATTGCCGTTCAGACTGATGGAGCCGCAGATAGACAGTTGCTGGCAACACACTAACCAAAACACTCCATTATTACAGCCAAGCAGTCAAACAAAATGCTCATTACGCCAAAATGCTGGTTGATTGACAAACCTGCAGCTGAAAGTGGGGCAAGCCTTTACACGCAACCCGTTACGCAACCCATCAAAATTCAAAGGACAAAACCGCTCGACACTGCCGACACTATCACTGAATCGCGCAGCATGTCCCCGGCCGAGATGAAACGCATATCACACAGGGTATCTACGGTGACGGACAAGAAGGCGGTATCGCTAGTCAGCGGATGGGTAGCCGCACAGGTGCAATTCTTCAACGACCTGGCTCAGCCCTCCACCACGCCGGCTGCAAGTGCTTCCACAGGGGTTAAAGCGCCGAAAAAGAAAGTTTCTTTGAGTGCTGAGAGTAAATCAAACTCTTCCTTGAAGGAAGCTGCATCCTCACCCGCCCCAGCTCCTGCACCAGCACCGACCCCCGCTCCTGCATTAGTGCCAGCATCTACACCAGCAACGACTGCCACTTCTGTACCTGTACCAGCACCAACACAGACACCACAACCCGCACATACACCCTAGCTTCATGGGAGTTGGGGAGTTTAAAAAAACGGGATGCGCTTTTTGTTATCCAGAGAGAGAGAGAGAGAATAGATTTCTATACGATGCGATACGCTCCACTACTTTAAAAAAACATAATGCAGAAATCAAAAAGCTCGAATCAAAATGCAGCAGAAAATGTTGGAAGAGTATCACTCAAGTCTGACACCTGAACAACAACAAGAAAAAAAACAAAAACAGAAAAGAAATGTAAGAAAAGCCCCCTTAACAAACGCAGCATCATTCAACACTGGTAGCTGCATCTTCCTCCTTCTGCACTACCGGCGTAGCATCACTGCTTTCGCCGTTCGGTGCCGCATCTTGTACCACATCTGGTACCACCACAGCATCAGGAGCAGCCGCGTTCTCAGGGGTATCCGGTAACTCCGACTTTCCAGTATTCAGCAGTGTAGTTGCAACTAACGGTGAAGGTGACGCAAGAATAGAAGAATCTTGCTGCCCTTCCTCCTCATGTAAATTCCGGTTCGACCGTTTAATAGCTTCTTTTTCCTCTTTTCGCTGGCCGGGTTTTGTGAAATCGTAGTTGAGGAATTGTGTTTCCATTTTTTCGTATTCTTTTGCGATTTCTTCGCCGAGATGTGCGTATTCTATCGAAAATAATAGGGTATTGGATGTGTTTGTTTGAGATTCGCGATCCTTTTTTTTCTATGGGTTTAAAGCACAACTCACTCTTTTCTCCTGGCTTTCTCGCTTTCGCAACGAGTGGGTTATCATTAACGAGGATCTCTTCCAGTTCATGCGTGAAATCGCAGTTGATGTTTTTGGTCTGAAAAGATGGAATGCATAAGAAACATACTATCCACTCACACAACAAAGCGACCAACAAATTTACTCACATCAGGAATAAACGGCGGCGTCACTTCCAATTTCGGCAACTGCGTCCAATCCAGCACTTTAAAATACGGATGCTCCCTCACTTTATTATCGCGCGAGCCTAACCGCTTGGTCGGGTCACGGCATAGGAACGCTTTGATAACGTCTTGCGTGTCGGTAGCAATTTCTCGGTTTCCTTTGAATGCGATTTCATCGTTCATGATGGCTTTTTTTAGGCCGTCGCTTGAATTAGATTCGAAGGGGCGCTGTTGTTGGGATGACAGTGGTGAGTGATTGCGAGATGTGAAATACGGCGGTAGCAGCACACCTTTCCAAGTAGCAGTTCATACTGAATCACTCCAAGACTCCACCAATCAATTGTACAGTTGTATCCCTTGCGAAAGAACATTTCCGGTGCTTATAAAATAACAGGGTTTTAGCTTCCTCAAATACTATTGAAAGCAAAGCAAAAGGAGGAGTTAACCCATGTACGCAGGACTTCCAGCTTCACTTTTCATGGGTTTATCCGCCTTGAATCGCGTTGCAATGTTGAAATCGGTCAATAGCACATGCCCCTTCTCGCTGATGAGGACTGCCAAACCAGTCAGAACAATACACCAACATCAGCGAAACAATAAAGGACGTACTATTATCCGGCTTCAAATCACGATGCACAATGCTTTGAGAGTGCAAGTATTTGATCCCCAGAGACGACTCGGCCATATAAAACCGGACCAAGTCTTCCGAGAGGGGGCCCTTTGTGTTTAAAAGATATCGCAAGTCTCCACCCAGCGCCAAATCAATCACCATGAACATGTTTTCGTCGTCTTGAAAAGCATATCTCAAGTTGCTGCCAAAAAATAATTCAAATGTCAACAAAGTTCAAAAAGACAATAAAATATCAATGAAAAAACTCACCAAATAAACGTGCTATGAACATCCTCCAACAAAAACCGCTCCTGTATGATACAATCCACCGCCTTCATTTCCACACACATTTTCTTGTCAATGTATTTGAGCGCGTACTTTTCTTTGGTGTTTTTGTGTTGCACCAGTTTCACTTTTCCGAACGCGCCTTTTCCGATTGCCGTTTGAAGTTCAAAGTGTTTGAGTTCGACTGAGAGGTACAGCGTGTGAGGTGTGGGATTGTTCTGTCAGTTTTAAGTGTGCCGCGATTTTCAAGTGCCAGATAGGTTACCATCTTGCGTGAAATCGATCGCTTCCGGCTTGCAACAAGCAAGTCCCATCTTTTCAATCCGTAATCAGTGTTCTTTGCGTAAGTTGAAGGGGTTGAGTACGCGTTTGATATGATTTCGATTTCGATTGAGGACAAGAGAGTTTCGCAGCTTTCGATGATCCTGACACTGATAGGAATCAGTAAGCCCGGTTGTTACGTTGGAAGTCCTGTTCAGATGTTTGAGCGAACTGCGGAATCTTGCACTGCCGTTTTTTTTTATGAGTCCAACAATTTTGGGATTGTCGACAATGGCCGAATATCCGCAGCATCCGCCTATGTTTTACAACAAGTTTTCTTTTGGGTCAATTGGGACCTACTTATTTGTGTGTATGCTCGTTCTGATGAATGCTGCTCTGGTTGGGATCATGTTGGATGTATGCAACAATTGAACACGGCCATATTTAAACTCAACCAGAAACCACCTCATCCCTACAACACATTCACCAGATATCCATGCTAATTAATGAAAAGCGCGGTCTCAGCATGCCTAAGCATAAATCAATGACGAAACAAACTTAAATATAACACGAAATCAACCATGGAAGCTTTAGAATCCCCCCCTCTTTTTAAAAAACCACAGACGATAGCAATTTGAAAGCTTCCAGCGGTACCAACTACTATATATCCCGACAGCCGTCTATTTACAGCTGTTCATCGAATACAAAACAAACAACGGAATAACTCGAATACAGTCAGTCATCCATGGGCGGTGTTTGTTGCATACCAGAGGTCATTGACTTCACAGCCGAAGGTATACAACTTAATTTCATCATGTAGTGAATCTAACACCTCTGCTATATCCTGCCATGCTCCGTCTCCTGCTTCAAACCCACATCAACTGCGAACCTACCGACCACACACAACCCGTACCACCCGTATACAATAACAAATCAGTCGAACTAAACCACTTTGAACTTCTCCGCTCCATCGGCAAAGGCGCGTTTGGCAAAGTCAAAGTCGTGAAACATAAAAACACGAAAAACACATATGCGTTGAAATACATCAACAAGGAGGCGTGCATCAAAATGAAGGCTGTCGATAATATTATTCAGGAGCGGAAACTTTTGGAAGAGATTCATTGTCCTTTTGTATGGTGCGTTGTCTTGTTTTCGAAACCATGTCGAAATGAGGGGAGAGGGAATTATTATTACCTACCCACCCCTTTGCTCCCAGCAACTTGCGATACGCTTTCCAAGACGACGAAAACATGTTCATGGTGATTGATTTAAAACTGGGCGGGGATCTGCGGTTTCATTTAAACAAGCTGGGGACACTGCCGGAGGACGTTGTCAAATTCTTCATGGCCGAATGCTCGATGGGCCTCATGTATCTGCATTCGAAGCATGTCGTGCATCGTGATTTGAAGCCGGATAATAGTTGAGTATACTTTGAAGACGACTGCCATGTTGTAAAGACTGACACCCTCTCTTTCTCTCACATGCAGTTTTATTGGATGAGGCTGGCCACGCATGCTTGACCGACTTTAACATTGCCACGTACTGGAAAGAGGAAAAGCCGCTCCGCGCTGTCGCTGGGAGTATGGCATACATGGCACCTGAAATATTAGACCGCTCGGGATACACGTACACCATTGACTGGTGGAGCATGGGCATCATTACCTACGAGCTTCTTCTCGGAAAGGTACGCTTCCGACTTCTACCGACTTCAAACAACCATCTCAAAACTTGTAACATAAAACGACAGCGTCCATTTCGAGGCTCGACAAACGAAGAACTCACAGCCGCAATCACAAAAGGCAAACTCGAATTCAGCGCCACCGCCGAAAAAAAGATATCCTCCGAGGGACTGGACATGATTAAAGGTTGGCTCAAGAAGCCTGCCGTGGATCGACTTGGTGCGAGGGAGTCTGGCGGAGACGCGCAGATTTATAATCATGCCTGGTTTAAGGGTTATGATTGGCTGGAGTTTGAGAGGTTGGCTGTGCAGCCGCCATTTGTGCCGGATGTAAGTGTTTTTTTCATCTTTTGATGAGAGACTGACTGATTTTTAAACAGAACAAGAAAGCAAACTTTGACGCTACGCATGAGCTTGAAGAGATGCTGCTCGAAGATAACCCGCTGCAAGCAAGGCCCCGTAAAAAGGACGGGAAAGGTATGCTGTTTTATGTTACTTGTTGTTCTCGCAACCATCACAAACGCCCTGTATCACTTAGGTGGAGCCATTTCAAAACTTGATGCAGTCCAAGCCGAAAAGATGGAAACAAAATACACCCTCTTTGACCACAGCAAGCTCCCTCCATTCTCGGAAAGAAAACGTTCAGTAGCATGGGACAACAAGATGGGCGAAATCCAACGCAGCGTATCTTCCATCGGAAGAGAATCTCATGCAGATTTGATGGAAAACCGGTCCGTCGTAAATCTGCAAATTGATTTGGACCAGCAAAGTATCAGGAGCGCTGCTGCTTCTACTGTTGACCTTCCTGGTGGTTATTTAGCGGTAGATGCGCCGCATATTCCTGTGAGGGCATCTCAGATTCAAATTGACGCGGTACCCATGTCTACACGGTCGTCACGGAATAACATGTCGACGGGAGTGTCACCTGGTGTGCCAGTTTCTTCCATTCCTGAGGTTATTTCTAGAGTTCAAGTATCGATAGTTCAAAAAGCTAATGCTGTATCTGGAGTGGAAGTATCTCCAAGTGCCACGCCAGCTTTTTCAGAGGCATCAAGGAGTGCTGGTGTTGACAGTGAGCCTTCGCCAGCTATTATTTTACGAGCTGCGCCGACAGAACAATCAGATGAAGGCATAAAAGGTTGAGTCTCTGTTCGGGAAAACTAGCGAAACAAACAACGCGATATAAATACCGACATTTTTTGAATCTAAATTTACGCTGCGTAAATATTTCAGTAAAATATCCTTTCGTGAAGACAAACAACTGGATATGGGCAAGAAGGAATCGCTTGTGGTAACGGCTCCGCGCGTGTAGGAAACAGCCTTCGAATGCTGCTCGCTCGTCTGACTCGTTTTCGACAGGATTACAGTGGACAGATTCTGGTTGAGCGAATCTTTCAGGGTCTGATGATTGTGTTTGGGGTGCGTGACGAAGCGAACTTGAACTCATTGAGAGTCGTCAATTCATGCTGCCTCCGCCAATGCCTCCTCCTATTTCTATCCTGACTTGTTCTCTCGCATCGTATTCGCAGATCATTTCCTTCTTTGCCGGATACGCATACGAATCACTCCTTCTTCTCGTCGCAATTAACGTTGCTGGATTCTTGCTGGCCATGATTGTGAGAAATTCCACGAGCTGCATTCCATCTTCGAAAATGCTCAACAACGTTATCCAGATCTGTGTCCCACCATGGCCCATGTTCCGCAGCAACTCTGTAAAATGGCTTCCAAAGCGCGAAAAACCTGTAAATTTAACTGCGCAGAAGCAAAAACCGTGGTGGATGAAGCTGCTCTTTTGAGTCAAGTGGCGCATTTCAATAAATGCCATATGCTTTCCAATCTTGCCGTATTCTTGCCGTGTTTTCGTAGGAGTGGATTCTTTCTGGAAAGCGTATCTCGTACGTGTTTTTCCTTTGTTGTTGCCTTGCTGTGCATTGTGGAGTTCCACCCCATTTCTGCTGCTATATTGCATGCTGTTCTAACACATTCTCTGATCTTTCTTCGAAACTATATCATTTGTTCTTAACTCTTTGGTTGCAGGTTTTTTTGTCATTAGCAATTGTGTGGCTGTTCTTAGGATTTCGATGACTAAATATAGCTGGAAAACAGAACTCAAAAACCTCTGCCTCCCCGAAAGAGAGAAGAATGTCTTGGTGGGACGTTTCTTTGGTAGAAGTGAGAATGTATTTTTTAGGATGCTCTACCAAGCAGAATGGGTTCCAGGAGTATTGGCTGATTCAATGAAAATACGATAATTTCAAGCTGACGCAACATTAGGGGCAATTTCAAGTAGCAAATTGATTGCACCCATAATAAATATACGGCCTTTTTGTTTTTGCACCCTTATTTCTTTCGGGCTTCAAGCCTCTTGTTCACTAAAATCAGAACTGCTGGCGAAGAAAATGGAGTTGGAGGGGGATACAGCAAACTGTTTGCATCAAGTTAACAAGTTATCGGTCAACAAATTACAGTTCCCAAAGCACAAAAGAGTCGAGTTTGTTGCAAAATGAAGTTAAAAAATAAAGACTGATTTATGTTCGCTAACTTCCACTTAACTTTTGATTTCATGTTTGGTAGCAAGTTGCTGTAGTGTGTATTCACAACCCTCAAACAACCACGACAACACGTGGACTGGTTAATCTCCTTCGTAGTAATAATACCCAGCATGTGTTTTAGGATCTGCTCAAAAAGTTTCCCAAGAGATTTACAAAAAACTCGTCAAGAAAAAAGCGAATGGGTGCCTGCTGCGCGAAGGAAGAAGAACTCGTCGCCGACTTTAGCGAGAACGGTGAATCCGATTCCTTCCACATACAATATCATGTCCTTAAACCCAGAACCCACTGCAGTCCAACTTGCCCACTTTGAACTTGTCCGCCAAATCGGCAAAGGGGCGTTCGGAAAAGTCAAGATCGTCAAACACAAAAACACGAAAAATGAATACGCGCTCAAGTACATTTCGAAGCAGTTATGCATCGAAAAACACGCCATTACGAGTATTATTCAGGAACGCGACATGTTGGAGGACATTCACTGTCCTTTTGTTTGGTGAGACCCAGCTGAGAGCAGAAAGCAATCAGCTGACGACATGAACATAGCAACCTTCGATACGCGTTCCAAGACGATGAGTACTTATTCATGGTTATCGATCTCAAAGGCGGCGGCGACTTGCGTTTCTTGATTGGAAAGTTTGGTTGTTTGAAGGAGGAAGTTGTCAAATTCATGGTTGCCGAAATTGCACTGGGTTTAATGTATCTGCACTCAAGGCGCGTTGTGCACAAGGATATTAAGCCTGAGAATGGTGATTTTTTATTCCTTGTGGCGCAACTTCAGTTATTCTGACTCTCATTTGATGATGATGGAGTTCTTCTCGATGAAAGAGGCCACGCATGTCTGACGGACTTTAACCTCGCAGCGTATTATTCTGAATCGAAAATGATGTTTCGAAGTGCGGGAACACTCGTCTACATGGGTAAAGCTTTGATACCTTTCGATAACCTTTCAATATATCCTGACCGCATCCATCATCACAGCACCGGAGATATTTGCAAAGACTGGATACACATTCACGATCGATTGGTGGAGTCTTGGAGTCATGATCTATGAGCTTGCTTACGGCAGGGTGAGCAGCCCCATCTCTCCGGCAAAAAAGAAAACAAACTCACCTAATTTACACAGCGTCCCTTCCGCGGCAAAAACGACGACGAAGTCCGCTATAACATTACAAATTCGCGCATCAAATACAACGAAGATCCCAAACTTACCATCTCAAAAGAATGCAACGATATCATTGGCGGCTTTTTGAACCGCAAGTTGCCGGAACGGCTTGGGTCCAAAGAAATGGGTGGGGAGTCGAAAATCTTGGAGCATGATTGGTTTAAAGGGTATGAATGGGAAGTGATGAAGACTGGTGGTGGGAAGCCGCTTTATGTTCCGGATGTGAGTGCTTTATATTTTTGTTAATGTTTCTCACCAAGGGGGGAATTAGGCAAAGGGAAACTTTGACATGGCGTTCGAGATTGAAGAGGCGTTGTACGAAGACAAGCCACTCAAAGCAACGCGGCGGAAAACGGACGCGGACGGGAAAAGTAAACTCAACATCTTTCCTCACACTTTTAAACCAAAAAAAAAAAAAAAAAGGAAACTCACTACCACCCGTGTGTTTATCAACAGGCCTCAGCAAAATCAGCTTAAACAATCCCGAAGAAAACCAACGCTTCGACAAAGAATTTCGCGACTACGATTTCACAAAACCCATCCCATCGTCAGCAGAAAAACCCGCCCCAAAAGAACAAACCGCCATTGTCGCAGTCGCAACAGGTTCCGACCCAGGCAGCAAAGCCAGCCTCTCCAGCAGTCTCCAAAGCACAGCCTCACTCTACCGCAAAGCCGAAGACTACGATGCACGGTCAGAATACATTGTGTTTGATGCCGATGATTTCAGCATTCGAAGCTGTAAAAGCTCGAGAATGGATTTGGACAAGATTGATGAGCCGTTACCGGATATGCCAAAAGATTTGCGTAGTTTGAAGAATTCGAAAGTGGATTTGGATAAGGTTGATTCTGTTGAGATGATTCCTGGGATTCCGGAAAGGAAGCCGAGTTATGCTTCTGGATTTAGAGTTGCAACGACGGATGATAATTTCGTGGCTCCCGAGGTGCCTGCTGTAAAGTTGGATGCCGAAGTGGCGAACAAGGCCGAAGGCCCCACCAACAATGAAAACGGTACGAAAGAAGAAACCGCAGTAGCAGAAATCGTAGAACCAACTGCCGAAGCAGATCCGAAAATCCAGGAACCGGCGCTACCCGAAAAAATTGAAACGACTCCCACCGTTTGATTCAAATTTTACACTCATATTCAGCCATATGAAATAAAAATCATAGGCACTGAAGCTGATAAAACCTGGCGTGGACCGCAGATACCATATCCTGGCTTTATTCATCATTTTCTCAAGAAAAAGAAGTAAAGGAAGACGCGAGAAATCTTTCCATCAAACAATCAGCCGACGACACATCATCTCAGGGCGCCAAAAACACCGAATATCTATCAAATAACAACGTGCATAGAGTATGGGAGTCTGTTGCTCGAAAGAAGATGTGGTCGATTTCAACCAAGAAGGTTCGGTCTCCCTGGCTTACATCTCAACCAGTCCCAAAACATAACAAACCAAATCCCTATTTCGTCGCTAGTAAATCTGTCGCACTTCGAACTGCTGCGATCCATCGGAAAAGGCGCGTTTGGAAAAGTCAAAATCGTCCAACACAAACAACTGAAGGAAAAGTTTGCCCTCAAGTACATCAACAAGGAGCAATGCATCAAAATGAAGGCTGTCGATAATATTATTCAGGAACGCAAATTGCTTGAAGTTGTGCACTGTCCGTTTGTGTGGTGAGTTTTCATTGTCAAAAAAGTTGGGGCATCAAAGACAGGCAAAAACAACTCTCTATTTTTTTAAGCAATTTACAGTTTGCGTTCCAAGATGATGACCACATGTTCATGGTGATGGATTTAAAGCTGGGCGGCGATATGCGCTTTCTTTTGACGAATTTTGGGGGAAAGTTGACGGAAGAAATGGTCCGTTTTTACGTGGCAGAGATTTCACTCGGGCTCATGTATCTACATTCAAAGAATGTTGTGCATCGGGATTTGAAGCCGGATAATAGTGAGACTATTTTTCTCAATGTTCGGTGAAAGATTCATCAATTTTCATGCGCAGTTCTGCTGGACGAGAGGGGGCACGCATGCTTAACGGATTTCAACATTTCGACGTATTGGAAGGAAGGAAAGTCGTTACATGCCGTAGCAGGAAGTCTAGTGTACATGGGTACGAAGGAATCCAGATTTTGTTGATTCTCGCTCGCCCACTCACAATCGAATTCATCGGAAAACAGCACCAGAAATTCTGGAGCAAAAAGGAGGATATACATACACGATCGATTGGTGGAGTCTTGGCGTCATCCATTACGAAATGCTCTGCGGAAAAGTAAACTTAACCTCTCCCTCAAAAAATCAACAAGCACCAACAAAAAACCACACTGTTTTATAAAACACAGCGCCCATTCCGCGCCAAAAAAAACGACGACCTCAAAAAACTCATCATGAGCGGCCCACTCGAATTCCCCGCCCCCGAAGAAAACATTCACATTTCTCCCGAATGCCTGGACATGATTCGCGGGTTCTTGACACGGCCTGCTTGTGATCGGCTTGGATCGAAAGAAAGTGGTGGGGATACAAGGATTAATACACATGCATGGTTTATTGATATTGATTGGGATGCGATGGAGAAGTTGGCGTTGACACCGCCGTATATTCCTGATGTGAGTTTTGTGGCATATACTTGCGGGATGTTGTTGGTGCTTGCTGATGTTGATGACTTGTCGCTTCACAGGCTTCGAAATTCAACTTTGACGATAAACACGAAATGGATGAAATGTTTTACGAAGACGCACCTTTGAAAGCGAAAGCGCGAAAGAAGGAAAAAGACGGCAAGCGTGAGTAGTATATTCTTACTCCATTTAAACTTGCGATACATCCTAAATCCA
>QEAP01000372.1:0-25579 GCA_006535975.1 Chytriomyces confervae | reverse complement strand
CGTCCACTAAGTGTATGCTTGACAGGCGCGATGTTGGCAACGGCTTTCAACCTGAGCAATGAACAAGCCGTGACACTGGTCAGCTTGCCACCAGTTTTTGCATCCCAACTGGCGATATACTACGCAACAACAAGATACATTTACGGACTCAGCCGTGGAGGATACATGCCTCCAGCTCTGTCTCTCACAACAAAAAATGGCGCGCCATACACAGCTATGGCTGCAACAAGCATCATGTTTGGGATCTTGAGTGCTGTCCTCCAGTACAGTTCCGACAAGTCCACCAGTGCCACATTTCTGACGATTGGAACCATCTTTGCACTGACTGCGTACATTGTCCAGCCTATTTTGTACATTCGGCTCAAGCTTCGTCTTCCTGCTCTTCCAAGGCCATTTAACGCACGCGTTTTTGGTATCCCGGCCGCAGTCATCAATCTCGTAATTGCTAGCGCGGCTCTGGTTGGAGCGGTTGCGTTAAACGGCTCGTGGCAGTGGTGCTTACTGTGGGTTGCTGTTGGATACTTGTGCATGATTCCGTTCTATATTCTGGTAGTGCGGCATTATCTGAAGGACTCGCCTGAAAAAATGTAAGTCGCGTTTTGACTTGAGTGATGTTTCCGGTTTATCTGACGGGACACGACAGGTTCATCAAGCAACAGTTGGATTCGATGATGCGGGAAAGCCTCATGATATCGTCCACCAGTGCAAGAGGGCAGAGCATTGCAAAGTGAAGCTGCAGCAGAGTGCAAGCAAGTCGCGACGCTGTTGTCTGCTGTCCTTGGTTGGTCGTGAATCCTGTTTTCCAAAAAGTTCATTACAGTCTCGTGACATAGGAAATAAAAGTTTATTGGCAAGTCATAATGAAGCCAGGTTCAACTTCGTATGAGTTAGGGTTTCCAACTGGCTGGGCGTATTAAAGGGACCGGCTGCACTCAAATAAACTGCCACAACAACAACAACACTTCCCAAAATGATGCCCCACGCCGTCATGACCATCATCATAACCCTGTCAGCCTCCGTGCTCGCCCAGCAGACTGTTGGCGGCATTGGCGATAAATGCGGTGGTTTTGAGAATGCGCCAACTTGCGCGGAGGGCCTCTTCTGCGGCCAAGAGAGGAATGGCGTAGCAAACTTTGCGGGTACATGCCAGCTTGCCGTCAAAGGACAAGCGGGATTTACAACCGATACTTCAGCTGTTTCAATGCCGGCGAGCACTTCTTCTGGCGTCACTGAGCTTGTGGCAAGTACAACCACTGGCGGTGCGAGTGCATCCAAGTCTGTCATGCCTTCAGCGACGACTGTCGGCCAAGGTGCTGGGTCAGTGACAGGCAAAGGCACTGGGAGCATGGCGACTGCAACTGGAAGCGTGCCGCTTGGGGCAAAGTCTGGAGGCAGCCAAAGCTCCGTGTTCACTTCGGGGGCAGTGATTGCAGCGCTCACTGCATTCCTCTTTTGAGTGCGGCATCTCTATCTTATTCAACACCTCTTCTGAATACAGCAATAAACAAACGAAAAGTCATAGCAAAAACTCTATTTGTTATTACATGTTGAACATCATTACACTCTTGTCTTGGCATGGGGAGGAATGCGGTTTGTAGACGCAGATCCGAACGTTGGTTGAACAGATGCAGTCCGTATTCGCGTGGAAGACACTTTTGGTTTTACTGAGGCCGTGCGCGCGCGAAGTCGCGGATTTTGTGGTGGTTGTTCGTTTTTGAGTTCAGACGGGCTTGAATTCGAACAGGGCACATCAAACTGATTCAGGCTTAACCCTACTCCTCCACTAGCTACTTGTGTCGGATATTTAATGAGATAAGAGGGAGCCATTTGTTGATAGAGAGAGTAATCCTTGTACAGGTTGTGAGGTGCCAAGATGGGAAGCTCCTTCGAAGGGTGAAGATATGCCGTTTTGCTCTTTGGTGGAGGAGGAACATGGTCCACCGGAATATCGATCCATCGGCTGGTGTGCTTTGCAAAAGGTATGTTTGATGGATGCGCGGCCGTGTCTTTCTCTTCCTGCTCCACCCGCTTCCGCCAATTTTTAAATGCAATTTTCGCCTGCTCTCGTTTCTGTCGTTCTTTTTGTTGTTGAAGGGCGCGGTCGGTCTGTTCTTTTTCGACGCGCTTTCGGTTTTCTTCCAATTTATCTTGACTCCATCGTTTCAAGGCCGCCTCGACTCGCGCTGCTTTGATTTGTTCGGCCTTTTGCTGTTCCAAGAATAAAAGCTCGGCGGCCTGTTTTTCTCGTTGCTCCTTTTCCTTTTGTTTTTGTGAACTGTTCGTTAAGTGTGTTTTGAAGACTTCTTTAAACACGTTTTGAAATCACCTCTGCTTGTAAGCGAGCCTCCTCTTTTCTCTCCAACCAGGCAATGAACGCCTTCTGTGAACGCGTTCGCTTCTTCAGCATTTCGTCCAGCTGGGCCTGTCTCGAAGCCGCAGTCTGATTACTTCGAAGCACTGATGAATGCTCTGTGATTCTGGGAGACGCATCCGCCGTTGTATGTACGTCAGTATTTGCCTTCTGGTTGAGTGTATCTTTCTGTTGGAGAGTGCGCGAGTTCTGCAGTTGGGCACGCTTCTTCTTCCGTGCCAGCCATCGAGAAAATGCATCATCGTTTGTGTGAAGATCCATTTGGGCAAACGCGGCGATGGCGTCTTGCGCCTCCATTGTCATTCTTTGTTTTGTGAATTTTTTATTTTTTAGTTTCAGCGCTTGCTGTCAAATCCCTATATGTCGAATCGCAGCTAGAGGGACTTCTTTTGCGATATGTTCCCCCTCATTACACATATTGCTACGCTTGAGGAAAGAGCACTACTGCATTCTGAGCATCATTCCTGCTTGTGCAAAAAATCACGCGCCGCCAGCCAGTTCACAATGATGCCGCAAGACTTTTGCGCATGATCTGAACTCGTCAAATTATGATTTCCTTCTTCAACAAGCGCGAGAGTATGATTCGGCAGCACTCGATCAAACAGCGATGCATCTGCCACAGGAACGGTTTCATCCAGAGTCCCATGCACAGTCAGAGTATCAAGCGTCGCTGGAAATACGGCAGATATTGTCGCAATCTCCGCGTCCAGCCGCTGCCATATTTGAATTCCCTCCTGGATACACATTTCGTAAGGGACATGTTCGCCTTTCAAGCGTTCCCCGTTTGCTTCTCGCCCACCACGCCAACCTTTAATTTGAATGCGGCTACTTGCGGTGGTGGAGTCAGACCGGTTTGACGTTTCGTTCAAAAGTTCGGTGAGGGATTCGTTGGATATGTACTGGTCCCGAACAACCTTTTTGAGAAGACCTGCTTTGATATCGAAACGCCCGCTGATGTTGATGAAGTAGCGCGGGACTGCTGGGTTCCGCAGGATGTACAGGACGCCGACCAGACTCCCTGCAGGCACATGTCAAGAAATACACTTTAACAACAGAAGCTAAACTCACCCATGGAATGGCCAATGATAGCATTAATCTTCCAGTTGCGTTTCTGCAGCCACTGACACACACGTGTCAGGTCCGCAAGACACTCGTAATAGTCGAGCCACTTGAGCACAGGTGGACCTGCGCTATCCCCACATCCACGAAAGTCGAAGCGAAGAGATGCGTGCGGCAGGGCCTCGGCAACAACACGGAGCAGGGACGGGTTGTTTTTATGTGCTTCAGATTTGGTGTCAGTTAGTTTTGAGAGTTTTGCGTCACCGAACCCACCAGAGATGCCATGGCATATAACACTGATGAGACGACCGTTTCCGTCTTCGATTAAGGATGGATGTGAGTCTGGGAAGGTGGCCGTAGCTGAAACCCACTCGGTGTCGGCATTTGGCTCAAGTGGGATTGTAAGGTGGACGTGTTTTGGCATATTATCATTGATTGCACTGCTTCATCTTTCGAATGAGGTCCGCCCCGCTGGAACTGCAGTCACATTCAGAACGCCGCATCACATCGGAAGCAGTGGCAGCAACGACGGTCCTTCAGACGTGCAAGAGGCTCAACTCGCGCCCGTTCAACTCTCGAAGCAGTCAAAAACAACGCGCACGACTTGTCCGAACGCCCGAGGACGCGAGACGCAGCGCGAAGCAGGAAGCGCTTTCGGACGCAATGGCGAAGAAGGGCAGTCAAGATTTAATTTACATTTAAAAAGGCTGCTCAAATGGACGCTGTCGCCGTGTTTGTGCCTGGCTTCATGGGCACCGCGCACTCGTTCGGCTCGTTCCCCACCGACGTTGTCCAGGGCGTCGCACGCATCTGCGGCGTGTCGGTCGCAACGCTCGTGGCTCCGCCGTTCGACTCCACTCGGCCCCACGCAGAGGCAGTCTCCACTCTGACGTCCTGGCTCATTCGCAATGCGGGCGTTGCAAGAGTCGTGCTAGTTGCTCATTCCATGGGTGGGCTCGTGGCCGCTGATGGTGAATATCGGCGTTCTCGCTTGCAAAAAAATGGTATTGATGACATACATTCACAGTTGTTGCAGGCTTGCTCTCGCGCCAAAACGTCCCAAAAGTCATTATGCTCATTGCATTCGACTCTCCCTTCTTTGGGATCGGTTCCAACTTGGTCACTGAAGCTCCCGCATCTCTCAAGTCTACTCTTATTGAACACTTGCCAGACAAGGAAACGACTTCCGCTGCGATTGATTCAGCTACCCTTGCTGTTTCAGCAGCCTCTAAAGCAGTTTCGGAAGCGGCCGTTTCAATATCTTCATCAACTATGGAACACGGAAGAAACCTGTCAACAAAAGCCTCTTCGGTATTTTCGATCGCGTCCACCAAAATCCACGAATCTGCCGTCCACACCAGTTCGAGAATGTCGCAAATGGCTGCATCAACTTCCCAATCAATCGCTGAGTCATCAACTATCGCATACCATTCCATTTCAGCTTCTTCAGTTCAAGCCTTCGAAACCATTTCTTCCTCTTCTTCGCAAGCTTTCGAATCCATTTCAGCATCTTCCTCGCAAGCGCTTGAATCCATTTCAGCGGCGGCTACCCCGGCCCTTGAATCAGCATCAATATATACCTCAGATGTTCTTTCCAATTCCCTGGCGATTGTGGACACTGGCGTCAAATCGGCGTATCAATCAGCCAATTCTGCGTATGAAAGTTTACCCGGATCTCCGCGCACGAAAGCTATGGGGATGACTGCTGTTGCCGTTGTGGCTGGGGGTGGGTTGATTGCTGCGGCCACTTATGGGATTGTAGCCGCTTCGAGTATGGGCGCTGTCGCTGCCGCTTCCTCGTCAACTGCTGCAGTTGCCGCAGGTGGATCTGCCACTGCTGTGGTTGCAACTGCGGCCACAGCAGCAGCAGTTGAGGGTGTTGCTGTCGTTGGTGGCGCTGGAGCTGCGGCTGCTCTAGCAGGAAGTACTGCTGGTACTGCAGCAGCAGCGGCAGTTGTTGGGGGTGCTTCTTCAGGTGCGGCAGTTGTGGGTGTTTCTTCGGCAGCCGTAGGCGCTGCAACAGTTGGGGCTTCTTCGGCGGCTTTGGGTGCTGCAACAGTTGGAGCTTCTTCGGCTGCTGCGGTGGGTGCAGCGTCATCTGCTGCTGCTGCTGCGGCGGCGGCGGCTTCTGCAAGCACAGCTGCGGTCGTGGGTTCTGTTGCATCAGGCGGTGCTGTTGTGGGAGCTACCGCTGCTTTAGGAGGCACAGCTGCTGCTGCAAGTGGAGGTGCGCTTGCTGCGACTGCAATCGCTGCTGGTGCTACGAGTGGGAGTGCTGTTATAGCGGGCGGGGTTGTCGGCGCTGCAGTCAGTGGTGCCACTGTATCAGGAGCTGCTGCTGCTGCAGGTGCCGCCGTTGCAGGTGCCACTGTCGCAAGTACAGTTGCAGGTGCTTCAGTTGCAGGTGCTACAGTCACAGGCGCTACCGCTGTAGGAGGGGTAGTCGCAGGATCTGTAGGACTGGCTGCCGCTGCTGCGACTGGAGCTGGAAGTGCCGTAACAGCCGGCTCAGCAGCAGCCTTGTCTGTTGCAGCTGGTGCGGCAACTGGTGTTATTTCTGGAGCTGCTGGCGGTGTTGCGGCTTTGGGTGGGAGTGCTGCTGTTGGATCAACTGTCGCCGCTGGTGCTGCTGCTTTAGGAGGTGTTTCGACTGCTGGAACTGTCGCGGCTGCTGCAGTTGCGACCGGCTCGATTGTATCTGGAAGTGCTGCTGCAGCTTCAGCAGCATCTGTTGTCGGCTCATCTATAGTGGCAGCCTCAACAGCAGCGGCTGCAGGAAGTGCCATTGCCACTGGTGCAGTTGTTGGAAGTGCTGCAACGGCTGCTGGAGTGACTGCTGCAAGTGTGGGATCTGCTAGCACAATTGCAGGGGCTGCCATAATTGGGTCGGCGGCGTCGACTGCAGGTGTGACAGCAGCTGGCGTTGCAATTTCTTCTGTGGGTGTGGCTAGCGCTGCTGGTGGCTCTCTTGCTGCGGGAAGTTCGGCACTTTTAGCTGGTGGTGCAGCATCCGCAGCAGCTGTTGGGTCTGCTGCTGTTGTGACAAGTTCTGGAGTTGGTGTAGCGTCCACTGCAGCTTTAGCCAGCACTGCTGCGTCTTTGACCGGTTCCGCGTTGGCAGCCTCTGCTGGAGGAGTCGCGGCAACCGCGGCAACTGCTGGAATTTCAGCATCCGGGGCGGCGGTTCTTGGAGCCACTGCTGCAACGGCTGCATCCACGACTGCAGGTATCTCCACTGGCTCTACAATTGCCGCTGCAGCTGCTGGTGCAGGGACAAGCACTGCCGCTGTTGGAGCCGCTGGATATTTGTTTCGAAGCGGAAGTCGAGGACTCGCCGCTTTAGCTACGAGCGTTGGAGCATTGGGTACAGCAGCTGTATCGTTTGCGGCCCCAAGATTACCTCGCAATGATGTTCAACAGAGTGAGAGGGTGATTGCTTCAGAAGACCGGCGGCGGCGTCGCCGCGAGACTTCCCGTGTTTATGTTTACGAATCTGATTCAGAGACGGAGGATGCAGCAGCCCCAAGAGTTGATTTATCAGTGTTGGCCAAGAATGAGACTGCGATATCATTGCATCAGCGGCTTATGGAAATGGATGGGAATAAGGCTGTGCGTCAACGACGTAGTGCGAATCGATTGAGAGAAATTGAAGAAAAGCTGCAACGAGTTGAGAGAACAACTTGCGGTTAGTTGTCTTGTTTGAAAAAGATTCGTTTATTTTTCACTGATGATACTCTTTAAGACGGGTTTGAAGATATTGAATCGCATTCAACGCTGGAAGGGTCACTGGAAGAAACAGTAGATTTCGAAAACGTGGTCCTTACAAAAAACGATACCACGAAACAGGACCAGTCGACCGAAGGAACTGTGGCACCCATCATGCGCACAGCAACATTAACACTGGCAGGAGCGGCTCTTGCCGTTGGTGCTGCTGGCCTTTACTATTATTCCGGCGGGTTAATCGAACTGGCTACGCCCCTTGCGGTTGGTTATGCAATCAAGCATACACAGGAAGCGTCAAAACATTTGCAGTTTTTGTATCCGCTGTGGGGTGAAACTCGAGCGGATTGCGAGAGGAGGATGCAATTTTTGGTTGACCGGAAACTCGAAGGAACAGTTGATTTTGCGTGTTTCTTTGTGCAAGTTGAGTTTACCTTTCTTGAATTTCTAATTTACCTTCTGTGCTGACCCCTATTTCTGCGCAGATGCCACCTGTGGCGGACACTAAACAGGCGATCGACAATGCAAGCCAGAAACGGACTTTGGTGAATCTCCCATCTTCAGCCAGCCTCAAGTCTATCTCTTCCAGCGCAACAATACCACGACCAACCGTCAATGCAAGCGCCAATCATCGGACATTTATTCAACCGCCTCCGGACAATGTTTCACACCTCTTTCATCCAGTCCCTTGCGACGGACCAGACGTCATCTACGCGCACATGCACATGCTAAAGCGCAGCATGAATCTTTCAACATACTGGCACCTTGTCGATGAGAGTGCCAAGCTGATTGCGTTGAATCTTTCGCGTTGAAAAAAGATTTTTCAAGAAGAGGAATCATTGTGAGTCATCCCAAATACAAAGAAACAAAAATCAGACCAAACCAGATCTGCCCCCAACCACCGCCAACGAACCAGCAATAACACCTCAACACAGACAGAACCGCCCGCAGGCACAACCCCAATGAACAGTACCGCCAATCCCCAGGACATGCTCCATCTCTACTCAGCCTTTCCACCCTCCGCCGCCAGCGGCGGAATGGGTGGAGAGATCGGCAGCAGCATCATGCCGCTCAGTCACCACCAGCAGCACGCCCACCCCAGCATAAACACCAGCTCCAACCACAGCACGAACGTCAAAGTCGATGCGCATGCACATGGAAAGACGCAGGTGCCCAACTACTCCACAAGCAACAGCCAAAACGATGACGATGACAACGACTCAATGTCAAGTGACAACAGCGACAGCAACAACGGTACAAGCGTCATCACCAACAACATCATCAACAGCAATAGTAACATCAACATGGGCGCCATCAACGCTGTCCATCCCACCGAAGCCAAGCTCTACTCCATGCCCTCGCAGTCGCTCCAGATGGGTCGCTCCGAATCAATGGACTCTGTCTCAAAGACAGTGAAGCGATCTGCGCGTGTGCGGCATCAAGACGAGACCATACCCTCAACAATGCGAGCCGAGACGGTGAGCGCCGAGCCAGAGGACAACGACGGCGACCCATCAGCGCGCAAACGAAGACGCAATACGGAGGCAGCCAGACGGTCTCGACTCAAGAAGATGCAGAAGGTGAGCCAATTTTGAATTTTTGGGGGGATTTTTTTAGCTCCAACTGTTCAACTTCCTGGCATTTTTACAGATTGAAACGCTGGATGCAACTGTCATGATTCTACAGCGAGACAGAAAAGATCTGGAGGTGAAGGTGGCGGTGCTGGAGAACGAGAAGCTGACTCTCCTCGCGAGACAGAAGGATCTGATGGACCGTGTCACCACCCTGGAGCAGCATCTGCACGAGGCACACCAAGCGATGCTGAAGATGAATTCCATGAAAGGAGACACGCGGCATTGATGGCGTGGGCGTTCGTTGTCAAAAATATTAATAAATGGTTGCGAAATTGAGCATGGTCTTTCCCCCCAAGTTTAAAAAAAGAAGCACTCTGTCCACAGCCAAAATTACTCAATAAATAATGAACTACCTCTTCGGCAGCAGCCCCAACACCCAAGCTCCACCAGCACAGACTGCGGCGGAGGCAGACAAAGACGCCGCTGCCGCTGCCGGGCGAATCCTGCGGTGCCGAGTCGGTCCCTCGCTGTCCACCCTCGAGACAACGGCCGTCAACGCCGACTCAGACCCAATCCTGATTGACTCTCCCTTCTTTGTTGGATCCATCGCCGTGCGTGTCAAGAATTTTGCAGGCATTGCTCCTGCGGGAACCGAACCCGTCAAAGACACCCCTTACTTTGGAACAAGGCGGAGACTCTTTTCCATTCAACTGCAGGGCAGATTCAAGCATGTGAGATACATGTGTTCATTTAAGTCCGCCCTCTTGTGGATGATCAAGGGAGGGTGTTTACTTTTTTCACTTGATGGTCTGACTGATTTATTATAGGAACACTCGGCTGAAGATGTTGTCTTTGGCGCTGAATTCCAACGCAAAGTGAATCCGCCCACCGGAGCCTGGCTCGCCATGAAATTTGCGAACATGATCGACCCTGCCCTTCTCGCTGATTTGTACAGCGAAACTCCCTGGCTGTACAGCCCCATGCTCTGCTCAATGAACATTGCGAACGTTGTTAAGGCTTCCGCCCCAACTGCAACTGTCCCACTCCCAAACACTGCGTCGGCGGAGCATCTCAAAGCTACGCAACCGCAGCCGCTGTATAAGGTCAGCACTGGATCAGAAACAAGCATGCAGTTGAGTAAGGCGCTTGCCACTGGAAGTGGAGTCGGATTCGACGTTAAGGAAGTGCTTGGAGAATGGGTTTGGGGCGGAGAAAAAGATTTGCACGAAAGCAACGCCCTCCTTTTGCCAGAATACCTGGATGAGCCCAAATTCCCCGAAGATGGTGTGAACGAACGAAGACGATACTACGGGCACAAGCAGAACCGGGAAGATGCCACATTCTCGCCGGACTATGTCTACAACTTGGAGGTATGATATGAAACACTGCCCAATATATCCATCTTGTTGGACTGACCAGAGCCATTCATCTTCGTTTTGATCAGATCTTTGCGCCATTCATTGATCTGAACACGTTTGACTTGAATCTTGGAATCAACGTCAACCTGGTGAGATACCTCAATAACCAACCTATCCGCCTTGTGTGCAAGTCGCTCTCGAAAAATATTCCCTTTTTCATCGTCGAGTTTGATCTGCTCAAACTGGCGGACCAGTCTGCAAGTGGAGATGTGAAGGCTTGAGGTGGATGCACTTATCTTGTTTGTCCGTCTTTCTTTTTCTTCTCCTTTCTTTTGTTCTGACTGATGCCAACCTTGTTTGAATGATAAGTACTAGTGTGTTTTCCATGCCAACAATCTTTGTACGTTTCATTTGTGTCATTTTGTTTGTGATTATGGTTCATCGTTGTTTCTGTGTTTGCCTCTTTTTTCTCTTTTTTTTTTCTTTTTCTCTCTTTTTCTATTTTGGCTACTGCGTCCACTCTGGTTGCCTTCCGCCTTTTTCGCTCTTTTCTTCTTTTTTTTTTTTTTTTTTTTTTTTTTTTTTTCTGTCCTCGTCTTTTGTTGGGAAATACAAAAGCTGAGTAGTAAGCGTGTCTTCTTCGCAAGTTCAAGGAGTAGCAAGCACAGGCGATATGGTTGTCCAGGAGGTCTCGTTGTGCACGTATCCCGTTGTGTTGATCGTGGTGTGTTGATGCTGTCCGTCAATCGAGAAAAACAAAAAACTCTCCTGGCGTTGTGAAATAATGCGCAGTGTCTGGTGCTTCGTGGATGAACGGATGAGTCTTTTCGAAGATATCTACAAGGCGAAATGTTTGCATTCATCGTCACCTCAATTTTTTCTGATTTGCAATCGCAGTGTAAACGAGGTGACGTCCGGAAAAAGTCGACTTGCGTTTTACACGGCGCGTAAGTACCGTCGAAGAGGAAAGTCATTCGTGAAGAAGCGGACCACTTTACGCAGTTGGATTGAATCATTGCCAACTTACCAGGTATATTTTGCCCTACCCTTTCACACTCTCACAGGGATACAACGCATTTAGTTTCTTAGAAGTGCGGTGTCTCCGGTTTTTAAAATGAAAAAAATTCAAAGGCGCGTTTATATATAAATATGTTCATAAGCCAGATGATCAACCAAAACGTTCAGTTGGGCCCTTCACAAATATTGAGTTTGTGTAAAATTTCGTCAGTCTCGGCTTCGACAGCTATGCGTGTCATACAAACTTGTCAGCTCTCGAAATGGCAAGA
This sequence comes from Chytriomyces confervae, assembly GCA_006535975.1. Taxonomy (NCBI): domain Eukaryota; kingdom Fungi; phylum Chytridiomycota; class Chytridiomycetes; order Chytridiales; family Chytriomycetaceae; genus Chytriomyces; species Chytriomyces confervae. Next base: position 14,211 of record QEAP01000372.1, on the reverse strand, counting down.
AAAATAACACACAAAGCAGAAAAAAAAACCAAACGGTTGGTGGTCTCACCTGGCGTTTTGAAAAAGTGTCCACGGTCCGGCGTATCATGGATGAAAGGAAGGGTCAAATCGAACGCGTTCATGCGGCGAATACTTGTTGCAAGCTGCGGAGTCGATGTTAACACTTGGTCCGCCAAGTCGCTCCAAAGTTTCAGTCTATATGGGCTGCGCCAGTCCTTGCGCATTTTTGCATCTTCATCAATATCTTGTGGTCTAGTTACGGGGAATGATGCGATTCCTGAGGTGAAGAAAAGTATCAGAACCCCGTGTTGCTATTGTTGCAGCCTTACCGTGCCAAATAAAAGAAAGAGGTTCCACGCCCATGGATCCGCGTCGGTGGTTGGTCTCCATCATGTTTTCAGCGGCCCAGGTCAGCATGGCCTTGAATCGACTTGCGGTAAAGTGCCCTCCGTCGCGAATCTGCAATCATGAAATAAAATAAGATTTGACAAAGTCTCAAGGTTGAAAATAGAGATTTAGCTCACGCCAGACATCGGCCACATCCCAACGTTGAACAAAACAGAGTTGAATTCTCTCAACCTGCGGTCAATATTGTTCGTCTCTGGGAACGGCACAGTTGTATCACCCAGCCGCCAGAAATCATGATTTCCCATATACTCAGTAGTGAACCAATTCAAATGCCCGTCTCTTCCTGCAAAATCAAGCAACGTTCGCTGTTTCGATGGGTCCGGGGCCACGGGTTTCTCTTTTCCATCCTCCCAATACTGGTTCAGCGCTTCATCTTTATAGTAGTAGTTTTGGCGGTTTCCTTCATGCACATTGTGGAGGAGGGGATCGCGGGTGCCTGCAAGCCGACGGTCCGTAATGTCCCAAGACACGCGGACTTGGGAGTCGCCGAGAAATTTGATGGAATGGTTTCTTTGGTGGCATTCATTATTGGAGCCGAGTTCAAACAGTTGGTCGTATTTGCATGCTAGTGGGTGCCTGCACAGTTTTGCGATATTGGGGGAATGCTCTTAAGTTCACCCAGACGGGGAAAGCGGACTCAATAAAGATAACTGTACCAGAAGTATGGAATTTGATAGTTTTCGACCTTGTACTGTTCGCGTTCGAGCATGTGTCCCACAACTGAATGCAGATACACTCCCTGAGTTGGATGCGAGCGACCGCATACTGGCAAGGTCATCTTGTCAATCATGTCACTAGTGAAAGGTTTACAATGGCGCGAACAGACATCCATGGACCACTTTGTGAGAATTTCACTGTTCACAACGCGTTGCCAAGTGCGCTCCTTCTCTTGAACAGCTTCAAAGTTGTCGTGCGAATGGACAATGGACACCGTGTAATTGCCAGTATTTGTGAGACGGAATGGGTGCTTGTATACACAGTTCCCCAGATGGCGCCAGTCGGATGGCGCTGCTCGTTGTGGACCTGAAAAGGTGATCACAAATGCATCCTATCAAACATAGAGTAAGAAGGAAACCTCTGCCATCAAAGGAAAACCAAATCCATACTCACAGGTCCTATCTCCTTCTTCATCCAAGCGTCAAACTCGTAGTCCCACGAAATGCTACGCGCCATGGCCTTATCACATTGGGCCTTGTCAAGCCTCTTCAGAAGAAAGTACCCTTGCCCACATTCACGCATCGACTCGCACAGTGTGATTTCAAAGCCTCCTACTTCAGCCGCAACAACGCGGCAGTTACGAGAAAAATCCTTGTCTCCTTGTGCCTTGACGTTAAATGTCTCCCACTTTGGACAAGCAAGAGTCGTATTAGGTGATGGAGCTTCTTCCGGGGTGCTGGACGAAAAGCTGTAGACAGTTTGAGAAGGGTTTGGTGTTGCTGAAGAAGATTGGCTGTATGATTTCTCATGCTTCGCGGAGGGTTCCGAGACGAACCCAGCAACAACGAGTGTTAGAATGATGTAGCAGATGGTTAAGCCAGCAAATAGAATCATGCGGGGGGGAAAGTGGATAGCTGGTTTGTTGGGTGCGTTGAAGTCCTGGTTTAAGCTCGAACAAACTGAAGAGCGCTTTTTGCCATGTCGGTCTGACAGCGATGCGTTGAGCGCAGCGGCATCTGTCGCATCGTCGTGCGCGGCGGCGGATGCCATGGATTCCGTGTGATGGTCCATGTGTGTGGCCAGTAGTTGTTTGGGAAACTTTATTTTTTGTGTCGGTGTGCAGCCCGCCCAAAATATGATTCCGTCCCGCCTCGAACACGAAACCCGCATTCCCAAAATGCATGTTTGCCTCACAGCCCAACTGTCATCAAGCTCAAGTCCGCCTCCAGCAATTCTCCTACTGACTCACATCTCGGAATTAGACTCGATTTTTGAATCTTTGCTCGGTTGTGCAGCTCCACTGGTGCCTTGTAGTGATGCTGCGATTGTCTGCGCAGTCTCTCGTTCTCCCTCCTTAAGCCTTCGATAATGTTGTGCAGGTTGTCGTTGTCGGTCTGAGCAACAAATAAAAGAAAGATTAGTTGGAGTTTGCCGCCGTTCCATCTCTGGCCTTTGTCCACTACAGCATCTTGTGCGCAGGGTGAGTGTGTACGTACGGTCAAGTCGTGCACGCGTTCTGAAAGCTCGCGTTCAAGCTTTTCGCGCTTTCGAATCTCAGAAACACGCGCTTCGCGTTCCATCTCCGCCTTGGACGCCTGCGGCGCAAATGAAATGAAATGGAAAATTAGATCGCCCAGTCGCAAATTAAACGAGGCATTTGATTTTAGAAAATGATTCAGATGGCGCTCACCAATGAATCGAAATCGCATTTGGAGTCGCGACGAAGAGACTCGAGCGAGTCTGCGAGCGACGATGCCATTCGCGCCGTCTGGCTGATACTGTCCAGCTTGGTCTCAAGAGAGTCGACGTGGTCTGTCAGCGTGTACACCCGCAATGCCAAAGCGTCACGCTGTCAAATGGAACATCAACTCCTGTTAAAATATCAAAAATGCAACATGTATAGAATGCTCTTGAATGAAAGCAAAAGGACCTCTTCGGTGAGCGTGTTGAGACGGATCATGTGAACCGACTGTAAATCTTCGAGCTCCTTCACGTGTTCCGTGTTGATAAAGGCAAGTTTCTCGGAGAAGGAGTCTTCCAATGACGCGATCCTTGTTGTTAGGACTTGGATTTGCTTCAGTAACAGGCGCTGGGTGTCGTCAGCCATGTCTGTGAAATAGCTCTTCCAACTATTTTTAAAGGGTTGAAAAAAAAAACTCGCAAAAAATGCCACCAAAACGACAGGTGCCCATGAATGCAATGCTGCTTCTCAGGGACTACTTCTCATCCTTGCATCGCATTTCTCTCAGGTTGTTGCTGCAAACGAACGTAAGGCCGCCCAGGAAGATGCAAAGAACGCAAAGGCTGCTGCTGCGAAGGAGCAGATGGAGTCGGCGGAGTGGTCAAAAGGCGCCAAACTGAACAAAAAGGAGGAGGAAGAGAAGAAAAAGGTGAGACTGCTGTTTTCAAATGATGGTGGAGGCTCATTTCCGCAGAATTCTGATTTTCGCATTCTCGTCACTTCCCACAGGCTGAAGCTGCGGCAAAGAAAGCAGAACGGTTGCGTTTTCATTTGTCTCATTTGGTTGCCCCATCGAATCTTACCACGATTACCACAGAGAAGCAATGCTTGCTGCAGAGGAGGCGGAGTTCTCGAAGAAGAAGCCTGTCGCTGCTGCCAAGGTATTTTGGATCCTGGTCCTTCCACTTTCATGCAGTGACTGCATATTGTCTCGATATTCCTTGAGATGCATGACTCCTCAAGAGGAGTATCTGCCTCACACCCACGGTCATTTTATTAAACTTGTCCCGAAAACCAATCGCAAATGCCCCACACCTCAAAAAAAAAAAAAAAAAACTTCCCGATCGCTTTCTCACTTGCTTTACCATGTGTAGGGGGGTAAAAAAGTCGAGTCGTCGGCACCCAAGCTCACCATGGCTGCCCTAAACTTTTCTGGAAGCGACGCCGCAGCCAACGGAACTCTGGACGCATATGCCGCCAGTGGTCTCGACGATGCCCTCGAACTGCTAGATCTCGCAACAAAGGGAACCAGTGGAGGAAGCAACGCCGCTCAAGGTGTCGAAAAACACCCCGAGAGGCGTATGAAGAGTGCATGGGCAGCTTTTGAAGAGCGCGAACTGCCCATTATGAAGGCGGAAAACCCATCGTTGCGTTTGAGTCAGTTGAAGCAGCTTCTTCAGAAAAAGTGGAAAAAGAGTCCCGAGAACCCGATGAATCAAGAAAACATTGGATCGTACAACATTACTGCGGAAGAGGCGAGAGATATGGTGGCAGAGAAGCGCGAGGATGCAATGGAGAAGATGCGCGTAAAGTAAACTGAAAAAGAAATAAAAATAGGATTTGGTTCAGAGTGTCGGAAGTTTTCATTTGTCGACAGATCGCGTGGGGATAAAGCTAGCGTCCCAAACAAGGCTTCCAACAATTCGCATTGTTGATCTGAGCGCGGATTCCGGCGTCCCATTTAAATAATCCACTTATCAATTTCTTTTTTGTTTTCAAGTTCAAAACAAACCGTCAAAACATGTTCACAGTTTTCAGCATTCCGTTTCAGCGGCACTTCCGTGTCCCACTACTTTCCCAAGCATCACTGCTCGCATGCGCTTTAGTTGTCGCATCACTAGTTTTGCCGCTTGTTTGGGCGTACTCGGCACAATGTGAGTGTCTCGGCAACCGTCGCGCACCCCCCAAAAACTTGCAGCTAATGGACCCCACCCCTCGCGCGAATTGCCCAACAACAACAATAACAACAAACAAACAAAAGACTTTCTTGACAAACTCAAAACAACAAACTTGCACAATTTTAAAAAACTAATTGATTGGAATTCTCAAGATTTTTTGTTTAGGGTTCCGTCACATAAAAAAATTCTCATTTTCGGAATGCAAACCAGTCAATTTTCTACAGCCACATCCGAGCAACAACAACAAAAAGAAAAAGAAAAAAAAAAAAAAAAACAAATGTTGGGCTTCGAATCCTTTTCCATTCCCGCCGACGCTCCAGAGCCATTTGTCCGGACATCGCTCTTCACCCTGCTCTGGAACCAGCAGCAACAGCAACAACAGCAACAGTCCCTCACTGCTGCCATTGCCCACCACCGCTTAGTCTCCACCGCCAACTCGGCGCCACATGTCCGCAGCAACAGCACCCACACAGCACCATCCCCACAGCCCAGCGAAGCATGCAGCCCTGCAAGCGTGGGATCCCCAGGAGCAGCAGTGCATGGCCAGGGACTGCCTCCAAGAAGCGACCGGAGCAATGATCCGTTCGTGGCGTTAAAACACGCGGCCGTCCAAATCCAAACCAGACGCCCACGCAAAACGTCTCTGCGCGGCGTTGCGGGCGTGGAGCCGCTCGACGCCTGCCAGCTCAAGAAGCTGCAGAAGGCGGAGCGCAAGAAGCGCCGCGAAATGAACCGCAAGCTCGTCTGCTTCAACTGCGCCGCTACATCCTCGCCCATCTGGCGCAGGACGCTCGACCGCAAAAACAACATTTGCAACGCTTGTGGTGCGTGCGTGCGTGCAATTCCAATAGTAATGTTGTATTAATCCGCAATTGTTCCAGGCTTGTATTTCAAGAACCACAAATGCCACAAACCAGTCAGGACAGCCCCGGCCTTCGTCGCCCCAGTCCCAGCCGCACTGTCCTCGCCAGCAACGGAGGCGTCGGATCAGCTACCCACCCCAGAGCCTGCCTCCGACACCTTCCTCGACGACTTCCTGAACTTTAACGATGGTTCCACGGAGCTCTCGCACGACGTCGCTGCCGCTTTTCTACCCTTCTCTACTTCCTTGCTACCATCTGCTGGTGCCGAGAGTCAGGGCTGCTTCACCATTCCCCATGCCGCCGATCACTCAGCCAACAACACACTGAGTCTTGAAATCCAGCAGTTTCTACAGCCGCTCGTCCATTTCCCTCCACACTTGCCATCCGAATACTCTGCCGTTGCTGGCGTGGATCTGACGTTTGGTGGGATGCTCTGGTCCAGCCAGGAGTGCTAAAGGCCTTCTCTTCTCTTGACACCTTTTTTGTTTCCTTCTTTCGAGCGTCGCTGTTTCACGCGCCTTTGTCCCATAATTCTGCTGGGCCCTTCTGTCTGCCCCCCACTGCCCTTGCCTATATATAACTTTCAGTAAATACCGTGCGTTGTGTAATCTTTTATACTTTCACCCACGAAAGAAAAATTGGAAACATGGAACCAAGCTTGTCTCAGCTGCTCACCGACAACGCATCCGAAATTGCCGCCCTGCGCTCTCTTCTCTCCGATGTGCTGGATGCGTCGAGACATGACGACTTTTGGCTCTTGCGATACGTCCTGTCCAACAAGACGGCCGCGGCAGCAGAGGAGCCTGCGAGATTCACAATCAACTACTTCAAGGAGCACGCAGACTCCATCAAGGCAATTGTGGAGGAAGGCAAGAAGTGTCCCGGCGAGGATCTGATCAACAAGTTCCAGGTAAGAGAACAAGACCCATTTCAAATCACACACGTGGCACTCACCGGCCATCGATCACTGACAGGTGGTCGGCGATCATAAACACACGTCAACTGGAGAGCCCATCTTCATCATCCGAACGGCGCTGTCCAACCCAAAAGCACTGATGGACAATGTTCCGTTTGACGACGTGCTCAATTTTATGATTTTGAACCGTCTCAAAACGCTTGCCGACTGCGAAGCCGCCTCACGCCGTGAAAACCGTCTCATCAAAACAATCACGCTGCTGGACATGCAAGGAATGTCCATGGCACGGATCCCAGACTCGCGTTTTATCAAGGTGCTTGGTGACAGCTCCAAGTTGTCTGAGAAAATGTTTCCGCAGCTGCTTGGAAAGACCATCTACGTGAATGCGCCGTCGTGGATGGTGTGGGCCTTCAAGACGGTGCTTTTACCCGTGTTGTCCAAAAAGACGATCGAGAAGACTGTCTTTTGCCCGGGGAATTCGTCCGGCAAGAACAACATGGCCGATTGCCCGTACCTGTCGAGGTACTTGAAAGCGGCAGACTTGCCGTCATTCCTCGGGGGTCAGTGTAACTGTATCGGGGGTTGTGTTGGAGGGGTTCCAAATTCACAGACGACCCCTGTTACGGAGATTTCGGGCGATGGCGGGGTCTCACTGACGGTTGCTTCTCGCAACGTGGAAATTGTGTCCTACCCGCTTCTCGCTGGGACAAAGGCGAGATACATGCTGGCGGTTGGGGTGGGACAGAACATCCAAGTGCGAGTTACCTTCACCCCACGCGATTCAGACAAATCACAAGTAATCGTTGCACCTCAAGTTATCGAAGGAGCCAAAAAGAAACTGCTGCTTGGAAAAAGCAAGACTGACGCAAGCGGGGAAGAGTACGCCATCAGTGGGGATTTTACAGCAAAAAGTCAAGGAATCTTTGCGATTGAATTTGATAACTCGCAGTCGTGGATGCGCAGCAAAACTGTTTCTTACCTGTTTGAGACGGTGATGGAGGGAGAAGAATGATGACTTTTTGCATTTTATTTTTTTCCCCGTGTCGTGTGTGCGGGCGTGATTCAACAATGAAGCGTAAATATTTTTTGGTAGCCCAACTCTTGTAGCGTATCACCGACTGCAATATGCATTGTCGTTGACCTGGATGGTTTGTTGAATCAGCCGTGTGAAACACGGGGACACCCCCATAAACAAAAAAAAACCTCAAAGAAACTCACCCGCAGATAATTATGGCCATGGCTTCGAACCCTTCCACTCCATCAGAACTCTCCAGAGGATTTTGCCGCATGGTGCCATGAGCCATGCTTTCATCCATGTGTCTAGCGCTCCGCATTGACAGAGTCGGAATGTTTTCGCTCTGTTCTCCAATGAAGCCACTTTTTGAAGAGCTGGGATATCTCCTCGTTATACCCTCACCACGCATGGTAGAAGTGGGTGATAGCACGCCGCCAGAGTAGGAATCTGCGAATATAATCATGAGCATTTTTTTTTTTTTTTTTTGCGATTTGAGCAAAGACGGGTAATATTACCGTCATCGTTTCCAGATCTTCGGCTTTTTGTCATCCATCCCCCCATCTCAGGTTTTGGCATGGTTGCCATGATCAACTCGCTTGTGATATTTCCGACTAATCCAGTGTAGTTTCGGGTGAGGGAGACTTTCAAAAGGAATGTTACAACTAAAGCGCCATCAGCGCTCGACTCAAGTTGGGCCAATTCCTTTTGGGCAAACATGTCTGACTCGTTGGTGAAGGTAGCAAGCAAATGGATTTGCAACAGGGGTCGATTTGTAATTGGATCACGTTTGCAGTTTCGTAAGTGGCAGTCAATGACGAGCATGGCGGCAGTCAGTCCTGAAGGAGGGGGGTTTTTTTTTTCCAGTTGTGAGCACATTTTTGTTGTTATCTTTTCTCAGACGAGGAGTAACATACCGATACCCTCAGTGATCAATCCAAGGACTTTCCAAGTTCCATTTTCGGTGTAAGGGTTTGTAACGTCGGCGTCTGGGATCGGCCCCCGCATCCGTACAGACGTGCAATTCATCAAATACTTTGTCATTTCTCCACCAACCATTTTGATGAGGAAATCAACCCCACCGCGGTTGACTGAATTAATACACCAATACGAGCGCGTAATGATTCTACCGTCGTCCGTCACAAACTGGAACAAGAAGCAATGCCCCGGCTTGACATGCAACTCGCTGTCTGGATACTTGAACAAGAAACGGTACATGTAAATGGGGCTTCGTTCCTTCTCGTCACTAAGCGCCACTTTTTTATCCAGCAAGAACGTTGTGAAGCGCTCAGAGCTGATTGGAGGAACAACATGGCTCCTTCCTTCATCCGAAAAGGACTCGGGGCGGCTCAGGGATTTCCCCATCGCCCAACTGGATGTCATTTTTATAGTTTTTAGCGGAATTTCATGCTCCTGCTCTTCGCCGCGTAGTTTTCCGACAGCCAAGCCAGCGAGAATGAATTTGGCAAACCGAGAGTGTTGATGCCCTGACATGTCATTCCCGCGAATGGCACCCGAAGACACTGGGAAAGATCGATCTGATCTGCGTTTCAATGATCCGTGCGGGGATTTGTTTGTTTGTTGAAGACATGATTGGGTTGTCTTTTTCCCAAAATCGACGGCATGAAAATTTAATGTTGCGTCAAGTCCAACCATTCTCAGCAAGAGCGTTTGACCACCAGGATGAGATGGAAGATAATTCTGGACGTCGTCTGGTTTATTTTTTTTTATATTCGAGGGAAGGGAGGGCCTGGGTTGGTGAGTGGTTTGGTTGTGCTTACTTGAGCAAGCAGAGGTGTTCCTTACAGATTATATTGTCAATGATCACCCACTTGGAGCCTGCACCGACTCGCTGATTGACATCCTCCCACGTGAAAATAGGAAGCGAATCGACATCCGCATCAGTGACCACTGGCATGGACTTTTGAATGTACTTTTGGTATTCACCGTACGTGACGAGGCATATTGGTGTCAAACCAACAGTGCAGACGTATATCCACGGCAACAGCGAACTGACGGAAGTGCTCGCAGATATATCGCAGGCACCAAAGTAACCTGTGACAATGCCCAGCAAGTATGATGACAGGCCTTGCATTGTAAAGGTACATTAGGACACCCCAGCAAAAAAAAAGAAAGCTGCTGGCACCCAACACGAAAAAACTCACCCAAGAAACGATGCAGAATACGGACTCGCTCTGCCCAGGACCTGTATTTTCCAATCTTTTCGTGGAAAGTCACTGAGAGGTAGCCAAGCGTAGATGTTGTACAAATCAGTGAAATCACAGTCATGCCCAGCTTGTAATGCACAAATGTCACGTCGCCGTAGTTTCCCACTACTGCCGTCAGCGCAGCCTAAGTTTTTGAGTAAAAAAAAAAAAAAAAGAGTCAGATTTGTCGAGCCAGCTTCAACTCAAACTTTTTTGACCAAACCATCAAAACATTCGAAGTGACCAACGTCATCAGCGAGCGATGGATCGAGAGCCATTTCCCCAGATTTCGAGAATACCGCGCAACAAATATACCCATTGGGTAAATGAATCCAAACGACAAGTACATGGACGACCCATGAATGGCTTTCAAACCCGGCGAAATAACGCGCCGTTCCTTCTCATTCATTGGCGCAGAGTCGCTGTAGAAATTGATTGTTGCTGCCATTCTGTTTTCAGGCCCGTGCCATGTGAGCTGAGCGTCCTGCGAGAATGCAAAGATCACATTCATGTCTCCCTCAACGATATCAACATCGAAGCGGTCGCCCGTTGATAAAGCTCGTGTAAACTTGACGACGCGTTTTGAGTAAGTTTGGGACGCGGTTTCATCAGTTCCGTTGATGATATTGTTGACGCCGCCTTGCGCAACATCGCTCGGTATTTGAACAGTCGCGGTACTGTTTTTGGATCACTTTTAAAAATTTTCTCGTTGCTTGTGAAGAAAAAAGAATCGTTCTTTACCTCCATGAATCCTGCACAGCAAAGATTCCAGACCCGGTGTCAGAGCAAAAGTATATATCCGCTCCAAGCATATTATTTCCAAACCCAACTCCGAACCATCCCGTAGCATTGCTTTCGAAGGTGAAATCAATGAAACCGTCCAGCTGGCGCAGACGCCAACTCAGTCGAAGCGTGTTGAGAACCGTCACAGAGTTAATCAGGCCGCCTTTAGATTGCGCTGCAGGGGGTCCCTTCACAAAAAACAGCGAGCTTAATTTCACGGCTATAAACGGATTGTCGGGGTAATGAAACAGATTTGTGTTGAGTCGAATCATGTCGCCGAACGTGAACTGTGTCACGTTGTAGTATTCTTCAGCACTGAGGACACCTGGATTCTCGTACCAAAAGCGATCTCCATCTCGGATACGTGTAAATTGCTCACGTATAGATATTCGCATCATTGGCCCGACGATTGAATTCTTGTCGACTTTGTCTTCGGCAAAGGCACCTGAAGTATTGACTTTTTAAAAAACGGCAACAGAAATCGATAAAAGGTATTCAAACCGCACCGACGTAACTATCCAGATCATTAATATCATACAGGTCTGATAGAATCTCTTGGACTTCTACATCGGATGTGATATCGCTCCAGTACTGCGCCGGAGTCATGTTCCAGAATCTTCGCATAGTATTGTAATCGGGTATACCGAGGTCTCGGGATCTTGCGCAAGACCATTAAAAATGGGGTAGCATTTACGACAATAGTTTTGTTGCCTCACCTCTGGATCCCAATGGCTGCCAAGTCAAAATGGTAACCAGGATTCAACGGTAAATAGTTTCGAATCTCTTGAGAAAAATGCGTATCCACCACTTGGTCCCTTTGGTTCGCAAAACCACGAAGCATGGATTCGACGCCGTATTGCACAATCTCTTTTACCAGCTTGTCATAGAACGCATTATGGAATCGCAAATGTCCCTGCGCACCAACCGGTCCTTGTTTAGGCTTCCCAGGAACGGAGAATGCATTCATTAAAAAGCGTACCTCAGGGACTTGATTTCCGTATTCGTCAATGCGGGTGATGAGGTTATTCACGGCACTGTGGCCGTATCTGAAGGCTACATTGGCAAAGAATAAGTCAATTTGAGGGTGGACGCTTGGCTTGTAACCAGTGTAATCATCAAGCTTATCGCCAGTGACAGCTGGAATGTACTGACAAAAAAAGGAGGTGCATGTTCATAAAAACGACTGCTAAGATAAAAAAAAATCGAGGCCTACGAATTCTGCCGTGATTCTCTGAACGAGGGAAATGACCCAGCGACGGGCTCTCTGATATAGAAGCTCATCATCCCAAGTTGGATGAAGTTGCGAAAGCTCGTTGGCTCGACGATTGTGTTCGCGAAAAAACATCAAGTATGGGAGAAGCAGATGCTAACAGTCAAAGAACGGATATGTGAGTTTTATATCGCGTTTTTTGAAGAGTAAGTACGCTTACGGGCATCATGTTAATGTTGCCAATGGTATAAGCAAAGTATCCGTTGCTCAGAATTGGTGGATATTCTCCCGTCTCCATCATAACGCTCTTTAAGCGACCGCCTTGGAACGACCGCATCGAGTTCCCATCAGAAAGAGAATTTCCGTAAAGGCCGCTGCAGTCGATAAAGCTTGTGAACGCGTTTGGAATATGTCGCACGTTTTTTTCTTCGTCGACTCCGATGTAGCCTGTTCTCGAAACTGGGATTTCGGGGTTCGGATCATTCGGTTTTTTGAGAACTTGTTCATTCGGAGGAAGTGGGATCGGAAATGGGTCGGCTGGAAGAAAATAGCAGTGAGGCACAGTTCGAATTTCCAAGTCTTCAACTCCATAAAATTGACATACAAGCATTTCTTTCGGCCACGGTCAAATCCAGATGAAGCATGACACCCCACGACGGAGTGAAGTCAGTTATGCTGTAATCGTTGTGCAGCCAAGGCCCCCGTCCGAAAAGTACGTTTGAGACGTGACGCGCATTTGGCCGGTTTTCCCCATTCGGCGCTGTAAACTTTGAATAAGCTTTTCATTCAAGCACCCACGTTTGATTGTATGTAAATTGCTGTTGTATACCTTGGTTGGGGCCATACTGCCATGGAGTAATTCTGAGAAACGCTTGGCCAGCCCTGCCCCAGTTGGGATGCTCCAGATTGTTTCCAGAGCCGTCCAATGTCTGGAAGTCTGTCACGTTCCATCCGTAGCTTGCAACTTGTGCCTGTGCCGTGGACTGGACTGCTGACAAAGCTGCGAGCCAGGTTAATTTCATGTTTTTTGTTTTTGTTTTGATTTTATGAAAAATCAACGATCATTGGACCATGCGCTTTTGGCATCGCAGGCAAGCTTGTGACTGGACTTAAACGCGCGCAACTCATTACCAAAGTCAGAAGGTTTCCCTTGGTTTTGACATCCTCCCTCAGCCATGACTGCTGCAACGAAAAACGCGCGAATATTGGTATGGCAAATAGGAGTCTCCAAGTCATCTTGACCCTAAGCGAAGAACACGCATAACCTGCAGTCATCAAACATTATTCCGTCTGAATGGCAGCTTCAACTGCCAAGCCACAGGGAAGGTGGCTTGATATGCTTGGCATCAGGCACCCTCCCAATACATTTGTTTTGCAAGTCACGCATTTTTATTCAGTGCAGTGCATTGTCCAAATATCTTGGGCAGCACAAGACGTAAGAGCAAACCCATTGGCACGATAACCTCTTAAATGTAGACAAGTTCACACTGACAGCAGTTATGAGGTCCGCAACTCACCATAGTTAATTTGTTGTCAGTGTGAATCATGTTAGCCCAGCTGAGAGGAGTGACACAATCACACGTAATTCAATCAATGACATGGCAAACTTGAAAGTAATAGTTCCAGAACAATGTACAACAAGAAAGGGAGTCTCAATCTGAGTTAGCTTTCCATTGAGGCCAGGTTCCAGAACATTTGCTTTTGAAGCCAGCCAGTTCATGACATCAAATGATGAGCCTCCATAAAACAGGTTTAACTGCTCTTGTTCCTGCAGGCTTTACAATAAGTTAGGGAGATTTGTAAGCGAAAATGGATGCAGAGAATATTTGTACCTTGCACAAAATTCTGATATTTCTGTTGACGTTAGAAGAACTTGATACTCTTGTTTTTCATCCTTCAAGCAAACTTCTGCCTCAAAATGCAGTGAATTTTTGTGCATGCAACAGATGGACTTGAGAACTTCTTGCATGTTGTCAATGCAGGATATTGGCTGCATTTCTGATCCAAACTCAAGGAGAAACCATTGACATATCTGTTGAAACAATGACTCAGATCCTTGGAAAATGCCTGATTTTATGTGGATGTTTGCACCAAGGTTTGTACATGGTGGGTCTGACAGCACAAATGTTTTAGCAAACAACGTGAACATGATATGCCTGTGAGCAAAACCTTCTATGTACATCAACCAGATACTCAAGTCATCAATCAACATGCCTGTAGGTAACTCTCTTGAACAACGTATGAGAATGCCTAATGAATATCAAGCTGAGTATGACTTAGCTAGTTCACAGCATAATTCACACAGCAAATCACCAATTTTGCCCACATTTTGAAACTGAATTTTGACTAATGGTTCCAAATCGAAATTCTTTACAATGTTGCATTTTGATCGGGTAGTATTTGCTGAGAGAGTAGCATGGTTGACAGTTGATGTCATAGATACAGCAATGGACTGCGCATAAACATCAAATTGATTGGGATTTAGGTGGGCTAAGTTGTGTTGAATATCAGTCTCA
>QEAP01000371.1:8171-25971 GCA_006535975.1 Chytriomyces confervae | reverse complement strand
GAATTGTATCGAATTTGACTGTCGCTTGTTATTTATTGGAGGCGGAGGTGAGCGAGTTTTGGGGGCGGGTGAGGTCGGAGGTTCCTGAGTGGCTTGTGCCAGGACCTGGGAGGTATGGCGGTGTGAAAGTGTTCAAGACGGTGCAGTTGTGAGGGCATGAAGCTAAGCTGTTGATTGGCGATAAATTGATGCAGTGGCTTGTGGGTGTCAGAGCAAATATAGAACTCATAACCAATTTCCCCCAATGGCCGAAACACTGACGATTCGCATCGGAGCAATGCCGCAGCGGATGCTCGTCTGCAATCCCAACGACGAGGAGAACCCGATCCATGTCAAGAATGCCAACTTCGAGGTGACTCCTGCTCGGGGATCTCTCTCCCCATGTCATTTCATTAACACACACACACTCACAGGGAGATGTCCTCATCCGTGTCGCAAACTTCCGCGGCGTTGTCCCCGAAGATGCACCAGGCCCCATCGCTTCCATCCCGTACTTTAACGGAAGGTCTCGGAAAATGAGCTTTCAGTTTCAAGGACGATTCGCAAAGGAATGGTCTGCCGATGACTTGGGTAAACCAACATCTCCTGACTATGTTATGAATCGGTCTCTTAACTTGGTCTCTTTTGTTTCTCTCTGCAACGCTGCCAATTTAAGTGTGGTCGCAAGATTGGGACCAGCCGCTCAATGTCCCCACCATGATGAACCTCTTTACAAAGGTAAACCCGCAATTCAGTCCCATGTATTCAATGATCTCAAGCTCGAAGTCCAAATTGCCGACAGTTCTGGAAAATGACGGACCCAGGCTCCTTCTCCGAACTCAACAGCCCAACCCCATATATGCGCTCATACGTCGCAACAGCAATGTGCACCATCACATCCTGGCCTCCTGTCGTTCCTGCATCCGAAGTAGGCGAGGAACCGTTCCGCCCAATCCTTGTTGAAAACATCAACGGACTCTTGAGTGCCGAAACAATTGCAAAGGCGCACAGCGGAGTTGGAGTGTTGACGGCACAGGCTTCTGGTTTGAGTTTGGGGGATGCGGAGGATGGTGGTGTTGTTGCGTCGGTTGAGGATGATGTTGGGGAAGGTGTTGCTGATGCGGACACGAACGCCGTTGGTGGGGATGTGGAAGTTGCTGGAGATTCCAACGGAAAACAGCCACAGCAGCAGCAAACGCTTGTTTCAAAGTTTGGATTCCCACGGCGGATGACGAACGAACAGAAGCAACAGCAACAGGCGGAGAAGGAGTCGAAACTGATTGAGCGCATCATGAAGGGCGGGGACGAGTCTGTGAAAGATCGACGAAGATTCTTTGCGGTTGAGGAGAATCGGAAAGAAACGGTTTTCAAGCCGGATCTTGTTTATGGTTTGTTTGCTGGTTTAATTATCCTCTGTAACGCGTAAGTTCGGCATTCGCTCTAATTTTTATGCATCGCAGGATTTGAGGTGTTCAACCCGTACTTTGATCCAAACGAATTCAAGGTAATTATTACTTGACACCTGTTAAAACGCGTTGCTGACGAAATGAACCAGATCAAAATCCCCGGCGTGTCCATCGACTTGCACAAAGTAACGAACGGGCAACCCATGCGATTACGGCTCATGTCCAAGGATGGAGAAACTGTGTTCTTCACTGTCGAAGTGTCGGCACAGCCGGCTGAGGCACCTGCCGATGGAGACAAGCCGCAAGGCAGATTCGGAGGACTTTTCAACAGGTTTTCAAAATGAGTACGATGCAGTGTGCGTGGGTGGGGAGGGGATTTCTTTCTTTTTGGGCGTATGGTTTCATTCTGTTTTTCTTTTTCTCTCGTGATTTGGGACCTTGACTTTTGTTTGCCAAGTTCCGTGCATAAAACATAACAAAGACGAATTGAAGCTTGATTTGCCCCACGAGCCCAGGATTGCGCGGATCATTACGACAACAATGACGCGTTTATTCACCGATGCAAAGCACCGCATCAAACTCAGCCCACAGAAATTCCAATGCGCACTCATCTTACTTCAAAGAGAATCTTGCACGTAACGCCAATCAACTTGGGGCAACGACGACCGTGCCAAGAGAACGTTGAAACCAACAACACCAACCATTAGTTCCTTTCCGACTTCCCTCATAACCCTGGATTTATCAGTTGTACTGCTTGTTTGGTAGGAATTATTCACCAAATTAGGTAGCTTATGCATCAACATGTTTCCAAAACCAGGAACCCGTGGTGCTGGTGCAAGTTCTGATTGCAACGCTCTTCCACCGCGAAAAAAACCACCTATTGCTACCCTCCAAGCTCATCAAAGCAATTTCATAAAGATGGGTAGGGTTTGTTGCCACCAAACCGTGATCAGTTTATCAAGGTTATTTGCTTTAGAACAAAATGTACCAGTTTTTAATTAAAATTCATGGGGATCTAGCTCAAATGGTAGAGCGCTCGCTTAGCATGCGAGAGGCACTGGGATCAATGCCCAATTTCTCCACTTTTCTTTTAATTTCTTATTTGTAGTGTCCTTGAATATAAGCTGAAAAGAAAGCGTTAGAGTTTGCTCGCATTCAAGGTGGGTTGTTTCACATGAGTTTGCAGAGAACACGACATATCCTTTGAAGATACTCATACTCAGATTGCCTCATGAATTCAAATTGTTTTTTTTTTAATGTGAATGCTCGACAGTCATGAGCATGGGGACAAACATGCCCACGATAAGCGCGGCAGTCTGCGCACCACTCAGCCGCCCATCTTCATAAATCTCCGGCAGCACATGCACCGTTGCAACATACAAAAACGTCCCCGCCGAAAACAGTAGTGCCACGCCAGTGTAGATGCGCATTGCAATCGCGTCTTCAAAACCCAGCTGGCTCAAGATGCAAAATGTCAAGATCGCGCCGATGGGAGCAGCGAGAGAGAACAAGAGTAAATGAGATCGGACTTTGGCGCGTGTGGAGATTCCGCCGCGTTTCGAGTCCATGGTTTTGAGGAGGTGCGTTGTGAGTCCGAAAGCGCTGGGTGCTTTGTGGAGCATGATTGCTAAAAAGACAATGAAGCCGAGGTTGCCTTGATCTGCAGAGAATGCGATTGGGTGATTAGATTGTCACTTTGAATGAGGTTTCGAAAATGATATTCACCTGATGTCAACGCAGCTCCAAGGGCTATCCCATCTGCGGCTGCGTGTACTACAAGGCCCACTGTTGCAGATGCCATGTTTCCGCCACTGTTGCCATGTCCAGAATGATCGTGATTTGATAAGGCAGCAGAAGCAGAAGAAGCGGACGCTGTCTCTACTTTTTCATCTGTATGCGGATGGTGTAACGGCAGGCCCGATGCAGATACTCTTCTCGTTTGGTTGTGCTGCGCTGGCGCTGTGTGGGAATGTGCATGCCCCCCCGAAGCAGCGCCCAGTTGGTCAATCAGAAGCATGAATAGGAACCCAAGAATTAGAGGAGGCCCAATATATTTGCTGGGTTCGTAATGCGCCTTTTCGTGATTGTGATTTCGATGCTCGCTGTGTTCAGAGTGGGTATTCTGCGATGATTTGATTTCAATTGCTGGATCCACTTTTTGATTGTCATTGGGTTCGTCATCGCGGTCAATTCGTCTTCGAAGACCGTCGAGAGGACCCCCTTCTTTCTCTTTGTTGTTTGGATTGCTTTCATCGCTGGCAGCCTTCTTTGCTGGCGTATTCTCCTGAATGGGGTCGGGCCGCTGCGAGAGTTTGGCTGTGTCGCTGGGAATATTTCGTACGGGTGATGAATGAGATTCTGCAGCCGTGACTAAGTTCTTGTGGCTGCTGCGTGAATCTTGACTAAGTGTAGAGGCGGAGTAGAGCGTCTCAACGCCCTCTGAAAAGTCAAACGAGGTCAGATAACCTCAGCAGCAGCTGCAAACAACGAACCAGGCAGAATGACGGTCATGGCCGTGCCCACGAGAAGTCCGGATCCAAAGGTGGACACGAGCACCAGTCGCGACTCTGAGAAGGCAAACAGGAGCGGGACGGACCCTGCGATGAAGGCCCCGGAGAACATGGCAGCGCATCTGGAATGGACGTTGAGAACACTGGCGCAACCATCTCGAATTGCTTACAGTGCAAACAGGTATCCAAGACCCATTTTTGAAGTAAATAAAAACGAATTATAATTTCATTGACTGTCCAAGGCTTCCACCGATCTGGGTGGTCCTACATAACACATGCGCTGAGTTATCTTCAGAATGAACATGCGACCCTTTGGTGCGACACCTACGTGGACAGGACGTCAATCCGGAAGGCATTCTTCCCTACCAGCACACATGGATTGGGTTCGTTCACCACACCTTCGATTCTGAGGACTACACTGAGAACCACCAGCAACAAGGGACTGTCTGTACCTTTCTTTAAATGCCTGTAGCATTTGAAAGTAAGCTTTTCCAGTGGGGGTCTCCCAGTCATGAACCTGAGTTCTACAAGAAACGGAATTGTTATGTCCCGCCGCCGCTTTCTGCTGCCTTTCCTTTGTAGCCGCCGTAGGTTCTCCAACAGACTGAACGTCAATCTGGCCGTGAACCACGGCGTCAAGCGTACGAATTTCAACTTGGGTCATGTTGGCGACTCTCTTTTTTGATTTCATGGACACAATCACAAAGCAGGAACGCTTGAATGCACGACGGATCCTCATCGTTTTTATTGGAACAAAAATAGAGACTGTGTCATGGAGCCGCATCGTACAAAACATGAGGTCATTCTCGAGGAATTGAAGAAGTTCGTGCTTTTTGAGGAAGTTTAAAATTGGAGCAGGATGTTTTCTTAAACAAAGCGCGTCTCTGTAGTTTCCCATCTATGTGTCGAGGCCGTGGAGACATACTGTAACGGAATTGCTGACAAACAATTTCGAGTAAACGCGTCAAAGATACAGTTTTATATCAAAAGGAATACCGATCCCACAACCGCCTCCACGAATCTTCAAACTCGCCACCCCATCGATACCTCCTTGCCCCGCTCCCAAACACTTCCGCTCCCAACAAACCCATAAACGCAGCAGGTTCCCGATTCCAATACTCCCCTTCAAGTGTCTGCGTCTCCAAAATAACCGTTCGTAACGATCGCAGCGGAGTATCCGTCGGTGCATCATCCTCCGTCGTGTTTCCACTCGTTTTGTCACTTGTTCCCGTGCTACGGCATTGACTCTCGGGTGTGTGTTTGAGTTCTTCGTCGCTTTCAGTTTCTTCCCCGTAATTTGCCGCATCTTGCATCTTGGCAGCAGAGTCATGCACGCGCAAGAGTGCTTCCATTTCATACACCATGGCTTCTACACATTCGATCAGTGGTCTTAGTATGACGGGTCTCCGTTCCCAACTCCAGAATTCTTCATTTCCAAGCAGGTAAGATGATTCGGATTCAGATTCAAGTACCATGGACGCGTTGTTTTGTGGTGATGTTGTGGAAGTTTTGAGGGCACGTGGGGATGCAATCGTTTCAAAGAGTTGAAGAGTTTTTAAAAGTCCCGATACACGTTTTGAAAGCATTCGGCGATGGTTTCGAAGGTCTTGAGAGGTTGCTGGAATTTTTTGGTGGTGAGGAGTTGTTGAATCTGTTGGAGGAATTTCGGGTATCCGGGATTCCAGTAAACGAGTCGTCCAGGATGGGAGCGATTTGCAGCAAATGAACCATAAAACTACAGCCGCTTCAAAAATAGGCAGGTACATGTTGAAGAATGCAATAGCAACGGGAGGTTGATTGAGCTTGATGTTCTTGCGAAGGAGTGTGTTGATTTCGGCGATTTTTGTTGCGTGAATGTGGCACAGGACAAATGATTTTGAAAGAGCGTCAGTTATTTGGTGTTGTTCTTGATGCACGCTTGGGTCTTGTTGATGGTTTGCATTTGCAGCAGGTTGAAGATACGCGGTGAGTTGAAGATTGGGTCGGTGGAGTTGACAGTGCGCGGCGCAGTAGAATAGATTAAGCAAAGCAATGCGAACGCATTTTGGTCCCACAAAAAGATCCGCATCCAGTTTTTGGAGACTTGGGAGTTGCAGAGTGGGATGAAGCGATGCATAAAATGTCACAAGCTTGTTTTCAAGCAGGGTAAAATCAGGCGCAGTGACAAAATCACCATGCCACTGAGGAACGCACTGCACAAAATGAACAATCTCAATAACAATATCAAGCAAGTTGCAGAGACAGACGGTAGCAGACAACGTCAAGACGGAGCCAATCTTTGTCATGGCAGGCTTCACAGTTTCCGTAATGCCCGCATTTTCCAAAGAGCGGTTGTTGTTGGATGTTTGGTAAATCTTGAGACAGAGAATGGTCGACCAGTATAGCATTCGTCTTTCATTCTTTAGCGCGTCGGAGGTGTTTTGCAGATGTGGGAGAAAGTCTGGATCCTCGTTTAGCTGCAAGAAAGCCAACTGGTGCATGCATTTTTTGTGCATGATAGCGGCCACGTTCGGTTGTCCTTTGAATTGCGCCAGCAAAGCTAACAGAGTGCATGCTTTCAAGGTTTCCAAGGACGGGGTATCGAGCACTGCCGACACGGCCCGCCGTGCCTGACAGTAGTAGGTGAAACTAACGGATCCATGCAGGGGTGGTATATGCAAGTGGGACACAAACGCACACGCCGATAATCTGAATGCGACTGTTAGTTTTGCTAATTATTACGTAATGCAATTTTGTGATCTGCCAAGCACTACTGACCGAAGCTCCTGCGGAAACAGCTTCAGAGACGTGAGCGAGTCAAAGGGATGCCAATGGAAGCATTGCGAAAAAAACGCGTTGGAGTCTCGAGCAAAGGTAAGAAGGAGGTGTCTGTCGTAGGCAAAGTGCGCTGATATCGAGGGTAAATTGGTTCCGGTTGAGCCGGGTTCCGACCAGGGTGGCTGGAACGGTTCCCATTCTAATATTCTGTGTAGAACTGAGGAAGTTGAGGGTATAACTGTGTCCGGACATGCGGAAAAACTTGAGACAAAGCTGTCAATTTCCATGGCCAGCTCGATTTCCATTTTTGCGGACTCTATGCGAGGTTCGCTCTGGCAGCGCGTAGCGGTTGAGTTTGGAAGCAACAGATTGTTTGAAGCCGGGGCAGGTTCCGACAAAGTGCGGTTGTGGGGCAAGAAAGACGCAACCGGTGTAAAGTCGCGTTTGATGCCGCTGACTGATTCAGCCACCAATTCAACATCCCGTTTGACATTTACTGGTTCAGCCACCATAGATTCAGCCACCAGACCAGTAGCATGCCTGTAGACACATTGGTCGCCACGTTGAGCACAGCGAGAACAAGTGGGCCAGAGTAGGTCGCAGCGTTTCCTCATCGTACGACACCGGTTGCACGGTACCCTGCGCTTGTTGCGGTTGCGTACTGTTGGCGGGTTTGGTTGTATGTCTATGATGTTGTTGTTGTTTGGTGGACTTGGTGCTGGTGGCCCACTCGCTTCTGATTGGTCAGCTTCCCTCACATGAAGGGAATCCGTTGCGGGGGCCTCAGACACAGTACTCCGCCGCCTAGTCATCCCATGCGAGACGTGGTCTACTTCGCATGCTGTGTGAGGTTTTGCTGCTGCTGCTGCTGGGTATCCGGAATTGGTGTAAGGTGACGGTGGGTTGATTGTGGGGGTGGTATCAGAACCTCTGCTGGCGGCACCGAGTCTCCTCCTCCCCCGTCGTTTGCGCGAGGCAGAGTGCTCTCCCGTGGACAGCATCGCAGGCACGAGACAGTGTTGCGGATGTGTTTGTGTGTGAAAATTGGAGTTGCGGCATTTTTTACTTTTTTGGTATGGTAATATTCAGCCGCCAAGCCACCGGTTCTCAGATTTCCTTTTTTTTTTTTCAGGAACTATTTACGAATGTCCGAATCTGAACGCGTGCAAAGCGACTGGAACTGGTTTGCCCCTCGTGATATGTCCGAACAGCATGTCATTCGTTCATCCTTCAGCGATTGCCATGTTTACATTCAGCCAGTTCAGTTGTTGCCCCGCCAGTCCCAGGGAACGCGCACTCTGACAGTACTCGATGAATGCTCCCTTCTTGCCAACAAGGCATTGTCATAACTCCCTGCGTAATGCGCTCTGGACAAGCAGCTGGATGAAATCACATCGAGCAGCGCCACTCGAATCAAGTGACTCACTGTTCTCATTGGACGAATCCATAAATAACGCCAACTAAAAATCCCCCCCAAAAAAATACAATGAGCGAGTCCTCAGTCGCCCTCTTCAAATCCCTCGGATTCAGCGACCAGAAGGCCCAGGAAACTGCTGCAAACAAAAAGATTTGCGGTAGATTCGAAACTTTGATCAACGAGGTGTGTGTTCACAGTCATGACTCGTCGTATCCCACGCGCCTCTGATCCACGCTCTTCACCATCTAAAGGTCAATCCAAAGGGCTCCACCGCATACGTTGCCGGACTTCTGACGCTCGCATCCACTGCTACTGCGCTTGCGGGCAGCACGCATCTCGTCTATCTCGGCAAGGCGGTTGTCGCAGAGAAACTCAAGACAAACGACCAAATTGCAGGTATCTTTTGCTTCTCCTCGATTTCACGAATTCACTTTATCCTTGTTCTTGTTCGAGAGTTTTTCATTTTCACTTTTCACTTGTTCTGTCGCATTAACTCTATCGCTCTTCACAGCCGCAATCAAGTTTGCCGAGGGCGTCAAGACTGGCGAGATTGACTCAAAAGCATTCGATGCAGCCTGCGGAGTTGGTGCGAAACCGTATTTCCCTCACCCTTCGGCCTGGCTTCAAACTGAACCCATAATCCCACAATACAGGCATCGAAGTCACCCTCAAAGACATTCAAACCGGCATCGCAAAACTGTTCATCTCAAAAAAGGACGATATCGAAAAGAAGGGTCACGGTGTCCTTGGAATCTTGATTGCAGAAATGAAAAAGGAGCTGCGATGGGCCAATGCAGCAACCGTGAAGGACGAAGTCGAGAAGAAGCTGGTCGAAGTGTTGGGACCAAAGGGAGACCCAAAAGCTGTGAGTACATTTTGCAACGACTCACACCAAACAAACGCTTCTCGACAGCTAAAAAACATGGGGTTTTCGTTTTCTGACAGCAAAAGAAATCCGTCACTCCCGCTGCTGGATCCAAACCCGTCGCTGCTCAACCCACAAAATTGACTGTCGCAGAAACTGCGCGATCCCTTAAATTTGCCCGCGAAGGCGCCCTCGCGGCCCTCCACAAACCCGGCGAAAACCCACAAATCAACCCCAAACTCATGGAAGACCACCTCAAACGCACCGGAAAACGTGTCATTACCCGTTTCCCACCTGAACCCAACGGTTTCCTGCACATTGGACACGCGAAAGCCATTAATGTGAACTTTGGATACGCCCAAGCGCACAATGGACGCACGAATTTGCGGTACGATGATACGAACCCCGAAGCTGAGGAAGAAAAGTATTTCACATCGATTTTGGAGACGGTTCGATGGCTTGGATTTGAGCCAAGTCAGATCACGTACTCTTCAGACCATTTCCAGGCCTTGTATGATTTGGCTGTTGAGCTCGTGAGGAAGGATAAAGCGTATGTCTGCCATTGCACTGGAGAAGAAATCCATGAGCAAAGAGGAGGAGAGAGCATGGGTCCTCGGCATGAATGCATTCACAGAAACAGGCCGATTGCTGAATCTCTTTTGGAGTTTGAGCGAATGAAGAATGGCGAGTACGCCGAGGGAGAAGCTATTCTGAGAATGAAGATGGACATGAACAACCCAAACCCTCAGTTCTGGGATTTAATTGCGTATCGAGTCTTGTTTGCGCATCACCACCGCACCGGTGACAAATGGTGTATTTACCCCACGTAAGTTGCTTCACTTCATGTTGTTTACATGGGGTCTCATTCTCCTCCCAAAACAGGTACGACTACACGCACTGCATCTGCGACTCGTTCGAAGACATTACCCACTCCCTGTGCACCACCGAATTCCAACTCTCGCGCGAATCATACTACTGGCTCGTGGACGCTCTCGAAATCTATAAACCCGTGCAATGGGAGTACGGCCGCCTCGCGCTCACGTACGCCATCATGTCCAAACGCAAGTTATTGCAGCTCGTGAACGAAGGCCACGTTGTTGGATGGGACGATCCACGCTTGTATACAATGGTGGGACTGCGTCGCCGCGGATTCACGCCAGTAGCCATGAACGCATTCGTCCGCGAACTCGGTGTCACAACGAGTAACAGTATTATTCCAGCGGAACGGCTTGAGAACTATGTGCGTGACCATTTGAACGAAGTTGCGCCGCGGTTGATGGTTGTGATGGAGCCGTTGAAAGTGACGTTGACGAATGTTGCGGAAAATCATCTGGAGTACTTGACTGTTCCCAACAAGCCGCGAGATGATGCGATGGGAACACATCAGATTCCGTTCACGCGAACAGTGTATATCGATGCGAGTGATTTCAAGGAGGAAGATGACCCAGAATTCTTCCGATTGATTTTGGGCAAACGGGTTGGGTTGTTGCATGTGCCGCGGCCGATTGTTGCTCAAGAAGTTGTCCGCAACGCGGCTGGTAAAATTGTCGAAATCAAGGCGATTCTGGAAGACACGGCGCAGCATAAACCCAAAGCGTACATTCAATGGGTCGCTGAATCCAAGAAGGACAAGTCTCCCGTACAGATTGAAGTTCGCAATTATTCCAACTTGTTTTTGCACCCGAACCCAACGGATAAGAAGGCTGTGCCTGGAGGTTGGTTATCGGATATTAATCCAAACTCGCTTGTGGTGGTTGATAACGCGATGGCGGAGGTTGGAGTGCGCGTGTCCAAGGTGGAGGACAAGTACCAATTTGTGCGGTTTGGATATTACTGTGTTGACAAGGATTCTGATGTGGCGAATGGAAAGTACGTGTTCAACCGAACCGTGTCGTTGAAGGAGGATGCTGGCAAGCAGTGATGAAAGAGTCTGTTACACATAGCACAAATAAAAACTGCTCAATCATGAGTGGTAGACACAGAATATATATTGGGTTTTTAGAGTAAAATAAACTAAAACAACAAGTCTGCTGAATAGGCATAGTCATGCGCCGTGAAGCCCTTGTTGTTTTTGATGTGCATGCTCACACCGCCGCGCTCAATCAACAGCACAGACGCTTCGGCGTGGCCATACGACATTGCATAGTGCAGCGCAGTTGACCCATCCTCATCCACAGCACTTGTGTCTGCACCCAAATCTAGCAAGAGCTGTGAGAAAGCAGAGATTGGGTTAGACGATGTGAGCGAATGGAACAGAAATCCCAATTTCTCACCGAGATGCCTTTCGTGAGACCCTTTGACGCGGCAATCATGAGCGCATTTTGGCCCATTTGGTTTACTGCGTTGACAATGTGTGGGTATAGTGCTGCGTACACTGCGATGGCCTTTTGTGTTTTGTGTTTGAGAAGAGGGACGGATAAAGAAAGCGGTGTAGATTGCACACACACCTTTTCATTCTTGCTCTCTGCGGCAATAATCAACGCCGTGTTTCCAGCGAAGTCCTGAAACAGTCCGCAAAGTCAGAATGCAACCGAATAAAGATGAGGACCAGATGTTGTGCAAAACCGTTGAACAATTCTCCTCCTCATGACCCCGTTCGAGAAGATGTGTCAAAATGTCATTCTGGTTGTATTTGATTGCGTAGAAGAGAATGGGCCTGCAGTCTGCGTGTTAATTGTTTGAAATCTGATGTGAGAAAGCCATGCACCATCCATTCTGCGCATCGATGCATTGAATCGGAAGTTTCTTTGCTTCGACCATGGCTTTGAATTCGCTCAAGTCGCCTGTTGCCACGGCGTCCTTTGAGCGGGGGAGGGGGCGTTAGACTGTGTGAAGGTGTGGGAGAATGAGTGCGGAGAACCTTGATCATTTGATGCATGGTCCGTTCCTCGCTGGATGCAATGGCCGAGGTGGTGAGCAACAGCCCGAGTGGTGTCGGTGAGGCAGCTGTGAGAGTCTCCATCACAAAGTTTTTCAATGTTCAAGCAAGAAATTGTCAGTGGGCCATGTCAACATCCATCTACAATTCCACATCCTCCAAACAACACAGCCCCCCAATAGTCAAACCGCCTTCTAAAAGTGGATCCCTATCCGCCGCCGCTGCGTCTGCAACTGTTTCAGCAAGCAACGCTACCGTCACGCTCTCGGCCTCGCTTGTGAAGGAGTATCTTGCGGCGCGTGGACTTGAACGGACATTGGAGGCGTTCAAGTTGGAGCATTTACAGTTTCTGGTTTGTGTGTACTTGCTCGTTGGTTGTTTTTTTTTTTGTTTATTTTCTCAAAGTTTTTGGAAGAAGAAGGCACCGCCAGTGTCAAGCCGGCAAGAGTTGGCAGAGCAATTGGGAATCACAAAACTTGTTCGACAAAACAAGGCTCACGGTTGCGTTTCTTTTTTTTTTTTTTTTGCTGTGATGGCAAAAAGCGCGATGATGCTCACAACATCACCTCTACCAAACAAAAAACAAAGACCAGCCGCTGAAAACACAGCTCGAAATCATTGTCCGCCATCTCTCAACCCACTCGCAAAAGGATTCGAACCCAGCACTGAAAACGTCCGAAACGTTGCGCCCAGGCGGCACGGCCGAAAGCGTTAAAAGCAGACCCACAACTGCCCAATCAACTGCTTCGAAAACACCATCCACTATTAAAGACGAATTCACCGGACCGACCTCGGTAGCATTCCAAACGCCGCTTGGCGGTTTCAACGCTGCGAATCCACGCGCAGTGTTTTCAAACACTGCGCAGAACGTGTCAGCGTCTCGTCCACAAACTGCGACTGCTTCAAACATGAAAGGAAATACAAGTGAAAGTTCCAATGGAATTCTCGAAGGATTCACTCGCTCATCGAAAGAGAAATCTGGATTCTTCAAAAGCTCAACCAGCAACAACGACATTCAAGTGCTCGACGATTTTGATGAAGACGAGTACAGCATTTCATCCGATGTCGGCATTCCATTACTACCCTCCAAATTCGGTGGCCCCAACCACAACACGCAAGGATCCCTCATTACAACTCAAAAAGCAATGCTGTTGCGGAAAGCAGTGTTCCCTGGTACACTCACTGGAGGCGAAGAATCTCGCGCGCGAATGACGTTTTCAGAGGAGTGGAAGGGGAAAGGGTTTTGTTTTAATGCTGTACAGCAAGATTTGGCGTATGGTCTTGTTCAGGTGAAGGGAGGGCCGTGTGGGTTGTTGGCGGCTGTGCAGGCGTATGTTTTGAAGTATTTATTGTTTGTGGATTCGGCGCATAGTTTGAGGTGTGCTTTATTTTTGGAGTTTGCCTTTACTGTGGATTGACGGGTACTAATCTTGGGTACAGAAACGGAAAACTACGGCCTGGAAAGCACGAATGCCAGGCAGCATTGGTAGAAGCAATAGCCGAGATTCTATGGCAAGCAGGAGGAACGCGTCATCGAAAAGCTGTGGTAGCTACGTGAGAAAAAAAAAGCCGCCGCGATTTCCAGCACGGACACACTGAAAGTACTTGTCAACCTCTCCCCTCCCCTCTCAATAGATACAATCCAAACTTGCGCGCAAATCCTGGCGGAAATCTTCAACGCGAGAAATACACTCCCGATGGAATCACAGAAAACATGGAACTTTTTGAGTTTTTTGGAACAACGGAACTCAAAAGTTTCTTGACGACGAATCTACCCACGGTGCGATAATTTGCATATGTTCGAGATGTTGGTTCTCATTTAAATTTTCCCGTTGTTTTTCCGCAGTTTACTGTCAACGATCCAAACAAGCACGGCCTGATCCAGCTACTGTATTCTGCCATTCTCAGCCGTGGCGCGGATACCGTCTCTCCAAGAAGATTTTGACGAACTGGACAGTTCAATGATTGGACGCCATGGCTATTGCACGCAGGTGCGAAATTAAACAAACGTGGCGGCATCTGATTGGTGCAACAAAAACTCACCTTGTTCCAAATTTAGGAAATGGTGAACCTGATTCTTGTTGGGCAGGCAATCTCGAACGTGCATGACGGCGACTGCCGGCTTGGAGAAGGTTCCGATGTGAAGGTGTTGAAGGGGATCAAGAGGACGAGCCAGTTTGGATATCTCAGCTTGTTTGAGCATTACGGTTCTATGAAGGTATACGAGTTTTATCAATATGGGATCCCTGACGCTCATCCAAGAAAAAAAAAACACTTAGGTGGGCGAGTACATGAAGACACCGCACTTGCCCATCTTTATCATATGCTCCGAGAGTCATTTCACTGTCCTCTTCTCAGTAGAGCGAGACTTGCTTTCAAAGGTGGACAAGGCAGTGCCAGTCAAGTCACGTTCGAAAGCGCCGCCCATATATGAGCCGTTCCTTCTGTACTACTACGACGGACTGGCCAACCAGGACTGCGAGATATCGCTGGAGGTGGAGAGGACAGACTCGCGGAGGCACGAACACGGCAGCAGTGACGCGCTTGTGCCGCCGTTGGAACAGGTAATCCGGACAAAGTGGGCGGATGCCGTGTCCGTTAAATGGATTGGAACTGACCCGTTGTTGTGATGCTTTTTTTTTTATTTTATTTATTTTCTCACTTCTCTTATTTACTTTCTTTATTTTGTTTATTTTATTTACTTCTCTTGTTTTGTTGTTCCAAATGACGTTGTCAAAAGACAAAACTGTTGAAATTTTTCCTCATGTGGAGATGTAAAATTTTCATGGGATCAGAAAAAACGTACAAAAGGCGATGCCCGTTTCGCAGTTCCCGTCAAAAAAACAGACTTCACCCGACTTTCTCCGAACCTTGTCCCGGCTCTGACCGACAATTTTCGAGAAACCCTAAAAAGTCACGTGAAGATTTTCGACGTCTTCATTCTGATTGGACGAAAGTTGAACGGCACACACAACTTCCCCGCATAACCCACACGCACATCTTTTTCTCAAATGGACATTTCGGATCTTGTCTCTGACGGTGACGATTCTCCGTCTCATCAGCAGCAGCATGTCTCGGATCCCGTATATCAGGTATGTCTTTTCCTGTGTCTGGCCTTGCTCAAGCTGACCCAGCTTCGTTTCCTTTTCAGCAACCTCAAATACCTCAACCTGAACCAACCAAAGGCGATCTTACGCAAAAGCCACAAGTTCTATCACCAGTGAAAGCGTCAGTGACTGGAGTGTTTGACCGTATCTTTGCCCCAAACCCGCCGTCACCGCCAACTCCAACCGCGGCGACTATGAACAGTAATGCTTCTCTGGATTCGAAACCCGTCCATCTATCACCAGTCCTTGTCCAATCTGCAGTTCATATGGTTGTTGAGAAACCTGCGCCCACTCCTACCCCGAAAGCAACTGCTCCAGTGCCCCCAATGAATCAGCAACAAATGAATCAGCAACCACCGCAAACTCCTGGCGCTCCTCAACAACCAGCAAATCTTCGACACGTCGTTCCATCAAGGCCGCAACAACCGTCCCACCCGGCAATGCCAACAGACATAAAAGACCGCCCGATACCCAACCCATCAGGAAACGGACTTGACAAGTCATTCCCAGCAAGAAACCCAACCAACAACTTTAACCGCCTTCAACCTCGCCCGCCGATTCAGCAGTTCCGCCATCAACAACAAGTTCAGTTGCAGCATCAGCAGCAACAACGCGCATCGTCTGTGGGCACGGACGGTACAAGCGACTCTGAAAGCAGGATCGGCACGCCACAAGCTCCCTTAATGCGAGGGGACTCGTTTGCGAATGGAGGAAACTTTCAAAGACTGCCGCAGCAGCAACATCAGCAGCGCCGGAATACCTTCAACAATATCAATGGGCAGCAGCAACAGCAGCAGCCTCGGCCTAATTCATCGCTTGGAGTCATGACGGGTAAGAGAGGCCATGAAGATGCGTTTGGTGCCATTGCGATCAAGGTATGCGTTTCGAAAATAGCACCGTTTGACCTTGACATTGACTCATTTTCAACCAGGATCTCAAATCTCGCCTGGTGGTTGAAATGAAACTGGACTCAAACAAGGCAGCTGCAATGTGCACCGTGGCACTCAGCAGAAACCCCACATCTCAAGAAGCAACGACTCTAGACGCTCCCACACCCACCTCCAATCAACCGAAAGCAATCATCTTTGGTCCAGCAGCAGCACAACTCGAGCAGTGGAAGTTTAAAATGACGATGCCAACTGGATCCGGCCTCCCGTTTGAAAAAAGCGACCCACCCTTTGTAACGTTGACGACTTGCAGCATCACAAGAGCGCGACCGCCAGGCAATCCAACTTTTTTGTTGGAAGGCGAGTATACAATGAAGGAACTGCTGCCGCGTAGTTTTTACAATCTCTTATCGTTCAATGGCATTCCGCATACTTTTGTTTTTAACTTTACGAATCCGGAGCACGCTGCGTTTAAAGAGATGGCTGGGCTGCGGAAAGTGAGTTTTGTTTTGATGTTTGTTTTGATGTTGTTTGTTTTGATTTTATAACTCGCTTTTATTCATTCCAGACTGGTTACATTATTGTCAAAGAAGCTTCTTCGAATGAAATTTGGGAACTGCATTTAAAAGTGTCACGTGAACGAACGTGAGTTTCATTCTGCCAAGCATGTCCCATGTGACAATCCTGATTTGTTTTTTTTATTTATTTATCCAGAAACATCTTTGGCTATCTCATCCGAGCATCCGAAGTGCGCAGATTTGTCCAGATCAACGCATCCACCATCCTGGCTGGGAGGAGGCTTCCGTTGGTCTTGGATCTGGATGATACCCTTGTTCGCATGATTGGCACTGAAGAGGGCCGATATGTCCCACCTGCTCAAGCCATGCTAGGTAACAAGCTGTCTTGCTCCATTTGATATTCTTTTCTAAAACATATATTGCAGTCCCTGATCGTGTTCGACCACTAGCCGATGGCCGCAAAGTCGTTCTAACTGAACGCGTTGAAGAATTCCTGCAATGGGCCTCCAAATACTACGATATCAGCGTCTGCAGCGTGGGAGACCAAGCATATGTGGACCAAGTCATTGCCGTTCTCGACCCGTCGCGTAGTATCATCCGTGGTGTCGGGTACAGCGCGCGTGCCGAGTACATGCATATACAAGGGACGAGTATGCCGAAGCGGCCACCCAAGGATTTGGAGTCGTTGTTTGTGTATCCGACACGTGCGAGGGATGTAATGTTTACGGGGGCGCTTGTGGAGGCGATGATTGTGGATGATAATGTGCACATGTGGCCTCTGGAGCAGCAGGATAGCATTATTGTAAGTTTTTTCCCATTTTGATTTGTGATTTCCGTGTATTGTTTTGCTGATTTATTTTCGAACCCAGGTTGTTCGAGAACAACGAAACGCAAAAGTATGGAACGTGCAACTATTCCCACACGTGCAATCCGTCTTGAACATTATCCACGGCGAATTCTTTAAACAATTGGATCAATGGGATATGCGCAGTGGAGCACTGGGGCCATCCACGTGTCAGATTTACAAGGAATACCTCCGTAATGAACTCGCACGGCGAATCGCTGACCCAGTTCCAGGGTCCGGTCGCGAAAATAGCGTGCATCAGCAGAATCCGGTAAATGGTTTGGGATCCCCGGCGCCGCCGTCGGGTCTCCCAGCCCATATTGTGCAAGCAGCGATTTCGACGCCTGTTTTAGGAGGAAAAGTCATGTCGCCCATGATTGGCGCGTTTACACTTCCTGATGATTGATTTGGATTGAAACATGTTTTTGTGATAGACTTGTTTTCCTGTTGTGTTCTGTCACTTTTGTTTGCCCAAATAGGCTGTGTATAATATAATTGCCTGATGCGTACAACACAACTAGTTTATGCTGTCTTTATATATCTCCAAGTGCATGTTTCGCAACAATATCTACTGTACAACCAAACCAAAAATCTCAACCTCCCCTCCCCTCCCCAAAACAAAAAAAAAAAAA
>QEAP01000370.1:9442-26043 GCA_006535975.1 Chytriomyces confervae | reverse complement strand
TGGAGGTGGTTGCTGCTGAAGCGGAGGCCGAGCCGGCGGTGCGGGTCAAGAAGGAGCGGGTTCGTCGCAGCAAGCGAATCGCGGCTAAGGTGCCACCGAGAAGGTCTGCTCGGATTGCTGCAAAGAAATGAGTTCACTGAGGGATGAACGAAAGTCAAACACGCTACACACGTGGAATACGAGATGACGAACCGGCCACAAGATCGAGACGCACCCAAGTCCGACAGCCACGCACGGGGACACTGGAGCAACAGATCGAACTTCGACGATGCTGTCTCTGCTACTTGACAACGGCGAGCCACTTTCCGACGATGAATGCCCGACCGAGCGACGATGCTGAAAGCGCCTGGCTTATCACGACGCGTCAAACGATTCGCGAACTACTAACCTTCTTTTACAGGCGGTGGGACATGATTCAGGGCCTCCTCGCGGCTCCCACTGGAAATGAAAGCGCGCTTTGGCGTTGCTTTCGGCTGACACTGAATCTCGATTTCGTTTTTGTTGCGAAAAACAAGCTGGAACCACCCGAATAAAACCACTCATCACGTCTGTAAAAAAGACCATTTATTTCTTGTGCATCTTCTTCCATGTCATTGCCCATGCATTCAATCGCGCACCTCATTTATTGCTCAAAGACAGGATATTTGAGAAGCAAGATACACCTACGCGGCAGATTCAGTCCAGATATTCGCGATCCATCAGATCCGGCGCTGTGCTTTATGCAAGGGTATCAGTAAGAAAGCGTCAAAATTACCCCGAGCCACTCAGGAACCTTGATTTGAAACTTCAGCTGCTCAACGCAACTCCGCATGCGAAAGCTTTTTACGCGTCTTCATGATCCGCACGACCACCACTTCCCACCTGATATTTGCCGATCCGCAAATACCTTTTTCCCTTGTTTCTTTGTTGTCTACAGCAGCGATGAAATCAACCGCGTTTTATGAAAAAAAGAAACCTTTTCGATAATCTTGGAGCCGGCTCCTAAGATGGTTACTTTCAGATGAAATCATCGCGTTTTGTCGGTAAGCTCCAGCTGCAGAGTTGACAGCGCTTCTGCCGTTTAGACAGACAGTAATCACCTCTCAGCCTTCGAGGGCACAAACCGCCCTGTGCAAATGTTCTGAATGCGATAAAAGCATCAGTATATGCATGATCTACTGCGCTTTTATTGGTAATTCAGCTTGGTTCTGCGTTTCTTGTCAATGCGGAAGCACACAACGCGGTCTCCCGCAAGCGCCTCGTTGAATCCATCGAACGCCATGCCGCATTCAAGCCCCTTTGATGCCTCCATGATATCCTTTTTATGATGCTTGAATGCTTTCAGTTTGCCCTCAAATACAACTTGTTCTTCTCGAATGACTCTGTGGAAGAGTTTCAGCAAAAATGAGAGCCGGCAAAAAAAAAAAGATCTAAGTACCGAATTGATTCGTTCCTCACGACTTTTCCAGACATTATCCGGCAACCTGCGATACGCTCAGGTTCTTTCGATTTCGTGTTCAGTTCAAACATCTGAAGAACGTCGGCCTCCCCGAGAACAATCGTAAACTCTTCTTTCGGCAGGGTATCCAGCAGTTTTTCTTGCAAGTCATCCATCAGTTTGTAAATGATGTTGTAGCTATCGATCGGCACTTTGCGTTTCTGAGCAAGCGTCATTACTTTCTTATCAACGGGAACGTTAAATGCAATAATTCGAGCGTTCGCAGCATATGCCAACTCCACATCAGAATCGGTAACCTGGCCGACTCCAGCAGATATAATATCGATGCGTATTTCGTGTTTTGGAAACCCTTCCAGGGCGCCTTCTAAGGCTTCTGATGAACCATGAACGTCGGCTAAAATGATTTTGGTAAGTTTTGTTGAGTATTCGCTGGAGAAGCGCAAAAAAAAAAAAAAAGAGGACGCACTTTTCAGAACAATTGGATATGGAATCGCGGTGCTTTCTTCAACAACGGGAGCCTCCTCATCCACTTGACCTGAAGCTTTCGCTTGCTCCATCGCGCGAGCCTTAAGACGAATGGCGTTCATCTCTTCAATTGATTTCATCGAATCTTGTCGCTTTTTGTCTTCAATGCGGCTTGCAATCACTTCCTTGGCCTGGTTTTCGTTTTCGGCTTCCAAAGTGAAATCTCCAGCATCCGGTAACTCTTTCCAACCGCTGATTTCAACAGGACTGCTAGGACCAGCTTCTTTGATTGCTTTCCCACGCTCGTCCGTTAGCGTGCGGACTTTGCACCAGCTTGTTCCGGCAACCAGGATCTGTCCAGACTTTAACGTTCCGCGCGTAACCAGCATCGTTGTTACATTTCCTTTTCCTTTTACAACGCGAGACTCGATAACAGTTGCTTCCACTGGACCAGTGGCGTCGCCACGAATATCAGCCATTTCAGAAACAGCAACAATGGTTTCTTCCAATTGATCGAGACCAAGACCCTGGGAGCGACGCCGTGTTTAAAATTGAGTGGAAGTGACGAGGTGACTAATGGATGATAACATACCGTAAGACCTGACACTTCGACTGCAGGAACTTCTCCTCCGTAGTCCTCGACAAGGAGCCCATATCGAATAAGATTCTCTTTCACCTTGGACTACAGTTTTTTTTTTTTTAGCTCGCTGGAGAAGAAAACCAAAGGAAAGCCACAATTTGTACCGGAGTTGCTCCATGTTTATCGCACTTATTTACAGCCACAACGATTTGAACTGCATGAAGGAAGAGAAGTTTGGAAATCTGATTTCAATGAAAAAGAAAAACACGAAATCGTACCTCCAGCTTCTTGTGCAAACTTCAGAGCCTCAATGGTTTGGGGCATCACACCGTCATCGGCTGCGACAACAAGGACAACAATATCTGTCACACGGGCTCCGCGTTCTCTCATTGCACTAAACGCAGCGTGTCCTGGCGTGTCCAAGAATGTAATTTTTTTGCCGCTGGGAAGCGTGACAAAGAATGCACCGATATGCTGCGTGATTCCACCCGCTTCTCCTGCTGCAACGCTGGTTTTACGCAGTGTATCCAAGAGAGTTGTTTTTCCATGATCGACCTGAGAGACATTAAATTAGATGGGTATATATGACGTTGGGGATGTATGGCGAGTAAAATGCATTACATGGCCCATAATTGTGACGACAGGAGGTCGGAATGGATATGATGACCAATCCTCTGGTGGTGGCCTGCGTTCGCAAGTTTATGAGCACACATCCAGTCGATCGATCGGGAAACATCTCACCTGGGCTTGAACTTTGTTTCAACGGCAGATGCCTGCCGAATGATTGGATTCATTCCAAACTCCAAAGCGATCAGACTTGAAACATCCGTGTTAAGAACTAATGCATAGTTTCTCAGAAATAACATTCGATAAAACCATGTCTTGACAATAAGTGTTACCAAAGTCGGGGGTTGGATATTCGAATCCAAGCTCATTCATTTTAGAAGCCAGTTTTTCAAAGCTGATGCCGAGTAATGAGCCCATGTTTACAACGGTGATTCCATCGGGAAGCAAGATGTCTTTTGGCTCTATAACCTTTTTCTTTTCCCTTTCTTTTTTTGATACGAAATCTTTCGACGAAGCCGACTTTTTATCTTTGTCGGATATGTGCTTTTTGTCCGGTTTCGCATTTTTCGCGCTTCGTTCGTCTTCGCGCTTATTTCGTTTTTTGTGCATGCGATCTGAGGCTTCATCGAATTCCTCGACAACAAGGGTATCGACATTGGGTGCTATGCCGATGTCCGGAGTCTCTGACGTATTATCCTGTGATGGTGTCTGTTCGGGCGTCGATTCGGTAACTTTCCGAGGCGTGGTGTTCACGTTCGATTTGGGCTCTTTCAGAAACTGCCGATCTGTGTCCAAACTCTTCTTTGGTTGGTCGATCTTTGTTTTCTCCTCGGCAATGATGGGTTTCGATTTGGACAATGGTGCCAGAAGATCGAGACTGAAATGCGGTTTGATTGCGCCCGATCCTCGCTTTGGAGTCGGTGTTGCTGTCTGCCGAGGTGCATGCGACAAGAGCGAAGGAGCAGGGATAGTCTGCGCTTCTTTTCGATCGACCAGCAATGAATCCAGCGTAAAGTTTGGAGTCACATTTGGAGAACCTCGTCGCCGTTGGTTCGGTTTTGTATTGAGAGGTGGTGTAGGAGGTTTCTCATCCGACGGAGTTGTTGACGCATTATGTAGTTTTCCCATCAGTCCATCGAATGAAACATCGGCTCGTGGAGGCGTGGATGAGCTCCGCCGGATAGCGCAGGTGAAGACGCCGTGTCGACTTGCGAACAGCCGAAGCATTTTTCATGAATTTGAAAACATGAAAAAATGTTCAAGAAAAAAAAAAAACACGTCAAACAGTAACAAATGCAAACCCAGCGTGTATATATTCACATGTTCATCATCCCAAACGGTGCTCCTTCCCTTTTTTTGCTGCTTGGATGTTATTGACGCGTTTGCAAAGACGATGATCCCAACGACCCTTCTCTCCCATGTTCGATATGAGTTTTGAAGAGACCCACGCTCAAGATCCCATCTGTCAACAACGCCGTCCTAAATCGCCATCCCAGAGAAACCTCGGTCTTTTCTTCATCTTCTGTTCGCTGTTCCCTTCTTTTGCGTCCGTGTTTTCTCTTTCTTTTTTTCCCCAAGCGCACAACTTGATAAAATCAAAAATGGCCGGCATCATCGAAGAGGGCCACAAGGTGCTCATCAGAATGCCCTCCAACAACTGCAAAATAAGTGAGAGTAGCCCCTCCAGTTCCAACAACTCACACCTGACACCCCACCCTCCATCAAAGTCCACCTGAAGAGTGCAAACCTCAAAATTACTCTGGGCAAGTTTGGCCAATTCAACGCTGCCTCACTCATTGGCCGTCCATTTAACGCCGCATATGACATTCTGCCTTCCGGCGAGTTGGAGATGGTCGATCCGACCGAATCCATTGATATCAGTGAGTTTGCGACCACATCAAAGCCCCGTGTCCCTATCTGACCCTATTGTACCCGTTCGACAGCTATTGACGCTGAAGAAGATGCTGGGAATAACAATAGCTATCTTGTCGCTCGCACGGACTCGCAAAAATTGAGCAAAGAGGACATTGAACAACGCAAGCAGGAAGCGCTAGACGGGCACTTGGACTCCAAGGTGAGACCCTCAAAACTGTCATATTTATTCGCGTGACTTGGCTGACCCAATTGTCGCGGCTGCTTTTCAGGCATTGATTAAGGACCTGGTCGAGAACAGCACGTCTTTTGAAGGCAAAACTGCTTTTGCCAAGCAAAAGTACATTCGAAGAAAAGAAAGAAAGTAAGGGCATCATATGTTTCGTATCGAGAGCATAGGTAAACTAACTTCATTTGCAGGTTTTCAAAGAAATTTGAAGCGCTCGAACCATCGGCAAGAAACCTGTGTGAATATTATTTCACCACCAAGCCGCAAAAAACGCGAGGCGTTCGTATTGACACGCTTTCTCAATTAATGTGCCTCGGAAATGTTATGGCAAACTCGAACATCTTGATCAGCGACAGTGTGGGAGGGCTTCTTGTGGGAGGGCTTCTCGAAAGAATGACGTTTGGTGACATGGACCTTGGGGGAAGATTATTTGCACTTCTCGACGGCGATACGTCCAATTTTGACGTTGTCAAGGACATGAACTTCAAGGAGGGAGTTGTTGACAGAGTTCTCGATACCTTGCCTTGGACGCGAATCGACCCATCATCTCACGAAGGTAAAAATATTATATGAGAGACGTTCCTGTTTGAGATCTAACAGACGAATTTTATGTTGGTTTCCCAGTGGAACCCCTGCCAACGCCAGATTCAACCGATGAGGCAGTCCTGTTGCGGCATGCCAAACGAGTGGAATCCATTGCGAAAGCAAACGCGCTGAGAGCGAAATTGAGCGAGGCTGCGTTTGATGGGTTGATTCTCGCGTCGCAGTTTGATCCATTGGAAACGATTGAGCGCCTCGCAAAGTATGTGGGATATAGTCGTCCAGTTGTGGTCTTTTCGCAGTACAAGGAGGTTTGTGCGAATCGTGTTTTGAACATACATTTTCTAAATTCACTCATCTTCTTAGACCCTGGTCCCTGCTTACTTGATGATGCGGGCGAGCCCTGACTATCTCAATGCGCAAATTTCCGAAACAATGACGAGAGAATACCAGGTAAAATCACTTTCTTCATCTCAAATAGTGTTTCTAAACAAACATGTATGTGTAGGTGCCCGTGAGTGGACTTGGAACGCATCCTTTCATGCAGGCATCGGGTTCGGGTGGCTTCATTCTGACGGCAACTCGTGTATTTGCCGGGGACTGCGCAGCTGCGTCGAACAACACCAGCAACAAGCATGCCCAGCCTACCAAGCGGAGAAAGTTGTGACGATGATTCTTTCGGAATTAATAAAGACATATTTTGTTGGACACAAGAGACTCTTCGGATGGATGTTTATTCTTGTTGCAGGTGTGGTGGATTGATGCCTGTTTTGGGGAAGAAAGGTTCAAGGTTGCTGGGTCTCACACTATTTATTTGACATGTTCGCAAGCACAAGCAACCAGCTGGATGACGCCACTCTGCGGGCAATCGCACGCAAGACGGCCATCTACTACGGACTGGATGCAGTTCGATCGGACATGGATCCCGGCGACGATGTAATCCTGAACAAAGCCCTTGTGATTGCGGCTGAAGTGTTCAGCGATGTGCAGCCAGCACATGTAACTCTTCCCCATTGCCTTGTTACAAAGCCCGGTCTTCTCACCCACTTCTACTTCCTTCAAATTACTGTCACAGCTCCGCAGTGTTGTCCTCCGGAGTGCCGTTGCCGTGGGAGTCAGTGACACGAGTGGCGTTCTCCTGGCATCCGTTGTGGTTGAGACACTCACCGCCTCGCCTCCCCATCCCCAGCGTCTCACACAAGGACCGCTCGAACGCAGTGATCTATTCCGTAGTGCTGAGTACGCTTTCTGTGCCAGGAAGCTGCTCTACAACGAGTACCCGAACCACTATAAACAGACAATCAAGCACGTGCTTCTCGATGCAAACTACTCATATACCACGGCACACCGTATGCTCAGAGATATCCCGCCGCCGAGGCTCTGGTCCATGCTGCCATCTTTCCTGAGTGCGCAGCGTGTGCGCATTCCTGTCCCGCGAATCCATCCAGATATACATGAAGATATCGCGCGAATGCAGCGAGAAGAATTCGAACTCTCTCAGTGCGCAAATGATTCAGAGTTGGCCTTGGAATTGAATCGGAAGGAATACACTCAGCTTCTAGAATGCCCTGTCTGTATCAATGATGTAACTATGGACGAGTGCGCATCGTGTAATGAAGGATGTATCGTTTGCAGAGCTTGTCTGGGGAAAGTCGTCAGCGTTGGGGTCTATGAAACGGGAGATCTGAGGGGCAAACCGGTCGTTTGCTTTCTGGAGAAACAAAACGAAAACAAGCTATGTGGAGCGCCATATCTTGAGGCAGATATAAGATTGGCTGTGGATGAGGGACTATGGCGAGTTTATCAAGGACTTTTGTTTGAAAAGCTGATGACATCAGCTTTCGGAAAACATGAATACGTTTCCTGCAAAGCTTGCGGCTATGCTGGTCTGAATTTTTTTTCTCTGCTTTTTTTGCGCTCTCTTTAACTTACAGCTTTTGTGGAATAGAGTTAAAAGACATTCCGTTGAAAGAGTCGCGTCAAGCGCGATTGGCTGCCAGCATCCTGAAGCTGTTAAAATCAACGGAGGAATCATTTCGAAATGCGCGCGATTTCCGCTATTCCGATCAAATTCTTGTGATTTGCATCTTGGTGACTTGCGAACTTGTGATGGCATCATTTTTTATTTCAATCCCGTTTGGCATATTTATTCTTTTACTGGTGCGGCTATTTTTTCAAGTCACTGGGCTCTGGGTTCAACCGATGGAGATGATTATCGACCTTACTGGATGGAATCCGGCGCTGCTTGAAAGGTTTCGAGATGGGCCCATCTCAATCATGGCGGTTCATATCTGGGATTCCTACGCAAAATTGAAGGACTGGCTTTTGGTTCTAGCGCCAAAAGATTTTGCAAAAGACGTCCGACCGGTTCCATTCAACTGCAAAAACGAAGCGTGCAAGATTGCCTCATGCTCTGACTGCGGAAAAGAATGGACTTCCTGTCACGTCTGTCACGAATTAGAACGCGACTCTTTGAGATTGTATGTTGAGCAAGCCATGACTGAGGCTTTCATTCGCACGGTACGAAGTCTTTTTTTTGAAGACGCTTTCGAATCTCACGCTGCTCGCTTTCCCACTCTCAGTGTCCTGAATGTCACACCCGATATACGAAACAAAGCGGCTGCAACAAAATGACGTGTCCGACATGTAAATTCATCATGTGCTACATCTGTCGCCAAGACATCAGTACTGTTGGCTACAACCACTTTTGCAACCACTTCCGCCTGATTCCTGGATCCACCTGTACCGAATGTGACAAATGCGATTTATATGCGACACAAGAAGATGAGAGCACTTTGAAAAAA
Organism: Chytriomyces confervae; assembly: GCA_006535975.1. NCBI lineage: Eukaryota > Fungi > Chytridiomycota > Chytridiomycetes > Chytridiales > Chytriomycetaceae > Chytriomyces > Chytriomyces confervae. Next base: position 17,548 of record QEAP01000370.1, on the reverse strand, counting down.
GTTGCTGAAGAAGCTGAAAGGGAGTGGCGGCGACGGCATCCTGGAATGGTTGTGGGAGAAAAAAGTGGTTTTGCGGCTGGTATGAAAATAGGAGGGTATAAAGTACGTGATGAACGGAAAAACAAGTGAGGGGAAAATGGCACATGTATTTCTTTAGCAAGCGGTCTCGTTAAAAGTGGAGTGGTGCTGGAAGACAAACAGCTGATCCAGGGTAAATGTCAATAAAACCAAATAAACCCGGAATAAAACTGGACCTCAAGCTCAAGATGATCTGTGCGTGTGCTGATTTGCAGGCGCATTGGAAATATTACCCAGAAGACCTTCAGACAAGACTTATAGACTACCCAACCAAGAAGAAGGCAAACTTTCGTGTATCGCGGACGAAAAGCATGCCTGGGTGCATTTTTGGCAGGTGGGGGTTGGTCCACACAAGCTCCTTGAGACATGCTTTGCTATGGAAACGGGCGGACAAACTTGAACACGCCAAGACTTGTAAAATTGCTGTAAACGGATTCTGTCCAAATTTCCAGCTTGGAATACTGGCCCTATACTATCCACCAACTGTTGCGGTTCGTGTGCTACTAATGCTAGTTCTTGGCAGCAAAACAGCGATTGCGGCTTCAGTTTTTTCGAATGCGGCCCTATCATTGTTTAAAACCTTAGGCTACAGTGGTACGATTGATGTGATCGGGTTTTGGTGAGCGTCATGTTTTTCTTTTCGAACGTTTCACCAGTTAGCGTGGTGGTTACCACAGAGTCTTCGGAACTTTACACTTGTTCAATTTGTGTGAGCAAATCGATATAGAACATCATACCAGCTTCTCCGTTGGGTCAATGCAGAAGGTGATTCTTCGCTCGTTGGGGTCCTTCCCTTGCTGTTGTTTTCGGGGTTTCTAATTTTTCACGATCCCAATTTGCACTGTGAGTGACCCAGCATGACGCTTGACCCTGTCAACACCCATCCTGACTCGAAACGCCATCGGATCCGCGAAGCGTTGCACCAGTGTCAGATAGCGGGAATGAGTTACGATTTCGATGGGGTCAGGTGGATGGAACGAGTGGGACTGCCGATAAACGTGATGGGACTGGACGAACATTGAGCGCATTGAACCGCTCCGCATCGCAATCTATCCGCACTCAGCAACCATGAAACCTGTCACTAACGTCGATATCCCTTGCTCCTCCATATTCTCATCAAAACGCTATCAATTCACCCTCTGGACTGGATATCGAAACCTTTTAGCAAAATGGTACGTCGTCTCGTATGGGGTCTGTTTGCGCCATAACGCTCACTCATGCGTGATCATGAACTTGTACAGGCCAAGTCCAAGAACCACACCAACCACAACCAGAACAAGAAGGCCCACAAGAACGGCATCAGAAAGCCAAAGACCAACAAATACCCTTCATTGAAGGGAGTTGACCCAAAGTTCATCCGTAACCAGCGTTTCGCCAAGAAGGGAACCCAGGCTGCCCTGAGAAACCAGGAATAAATGGCGCAAATCCAATCATGTGGAAGTGAAGTTTAAGTTGGGATGTGGGTGTTCCAAGGGACAGGAATAAAAAGCGCGACTTCATCCGAATCGTGCCTTGTTGACTACTGGCCCATTTGTTTCTGTCGTGATTCAAATGGGTGATGGGCCGTCACATTCACAACGGTGTGATTGGCGAGTGCACTGGATGAGAGTATCAACGAACGTCAAATGCAGCCCCCACATGTGAAGATATGCTGGAGGACATGTTGCCGTTCATGGTTCAAAAAGCGGCCTTTTCGAAAAACGTGAATATTTTCAAAATTGCGTTTATTGATGCGTCGGCTCTTAATTCGGTTCCCCAGTCATGCCATTCATCATGTTAAGTCGTGCCTGCTCAATCAGCGCTTCTTGTCGTCTTAGTTTTTCCTCTGCAGATATTCCTGAGTTGTCAAACTTTGTGGATCTCTTTCTCCGTTCCTGTGAAGAAGGGGAACAAGTTAAATACGCGCGCGCTAAATTATAAAATAGTAGGCGTACTTTTGACAACTTGTTGTGATCATCCAAGGCGCCGTTCACATCCGTGATGTAGTCTTCAAACCCAAGCGACTGTTACGCAAACGACGAGAGAAGAAAAGAAGTCTCTCGTTAACTCAGAGACTTTCAAGCATGAAAAAGATGGGGTTCTGAATTTTACTTTCAGCGCAGCCAGGACATGTTCGCCTGTGATTGTTTTTTTCGATTCTTTTTCGCATTCTTCGTTTGCTGATTCGAGGAGGGGCGGTTATTGGAGCGTTGGACGAGGCATACAAGGAATTCGATGAATACGAACCTTCGGACGATATGAGATGCACAAACTCTGTGGAAAAAACGAATACATTCGTGGATCAGTCACACCCAAAGACAAGCGAGCAGCCTCAAACGCACCCAAGCAGCAGTCAGTTATCAAATCCCGAGTTTCTTTTGCACACCACAAGTCATTCGGTAAGACTTCCTGAATGATTTTGGCGATGGTTGCTGCATGGTTGTTGTTGTTGTTTGTTTTTTTTTTGTTCGAAAGAGCCATGTGAGCAGGGACAGGGCGCGCAGTGTGCGAGACGATTCGAGAATACTTTTGGGCAGTCCAACTTCCTCGTCGTCGAGTCCGGCGCCGGCGGTTGGGTAGTCTTCCTCGTCGTCACTCATCCGTTTTATTTTTTATCAACCAAATGTTAAAGTCGTTCATAAAGTAAGCTTGGTTGTTTTCAAGTGGTGACTGTTTTCGTGCTGGCGGGTAACGTTTTTTACACGGAGGCTCTGTATCTTCTGCACTGCCATTGCTGCAGACGGAGTTGAGGAGAACAAAAAGGCCTCCCAACGCGGTGTGGGGGAGAGTTGTCAGCGTCATTGACGAAAGTAGCGCAGGGCTGACGTGTGAGGAGTTCTTTCCACGCATCAGGCAAGAGGATCTCTGTGTGGAGATGCGAGAGTCAAGAGAGCACGCCACAAAAGTGCGTTTGAAATGGGACCCTTTGGCCATTAGAAATGCTATTTTTGTTACAAAAGGGCCTTCAGAGACCTCAAATCAACACAGAAAGAAAGCATGAGCAAATTCACAGTTCGTCCAGTCATTGTTCCAACGCCAATGCCCACGCAGGATCCCTTCCTGTTTGCTGTGTATCACAAGGACCACTACCCAGCTGGTGACGCCAACATGCAAGCCCCAAAGCGTGGCAACGGAGCCGATTTTGACGTGACGGCAAAGTACCGCATGTACCATGGAGACCGTATCCCGGGATTCCCACAGCATCCGCACAGAGGCTTTGAAACAGTCACTTGTACTATGGACGGTTTGACCGACCACACTGATTCTTTGGGCTCGGCTGGAAGGTTAGCAACATTTAGCTTGATTTACCAGCCGTTTACTAATGGCTATTGTTCTTTGCATGTAGATACGGAAATGGCGATTTGCAGTGGATGACAGCTGGAAAAGGTAAATCATAGCACGCTGCCTGCACTTATTTTTATGGAACAACAGCTTACTCAAACATGCCTGTTATAACATCAGGTATTGTACACGGTGAAATGATGCCATTGATTAAGCAAACTCCGGATGGAAACTTGCTGCGTGCGTTCCAGCTGTGGATCAACCTTCCATCGAAATCAAAGATGGCAGAGCCGACTCAACGTAAGCACTCCTTTTCAGTTTTTACAGCTGCATCTAACTGTTCCTTCTTAGTCATGCATTGGTCTGAGAACGTGACGCGTTTCTCAACACAAGACTCAAAGGTTGACGCGACTGTGTGGGCTGGTTCTCTGTACTCACACAAAGCGTTACCGCCAACTCCGGATTCGTGGGCCAGCAATGAAGCCAACGATGTCAATATTTGGTTCCTGCACATGAAGAAGGGCGCCCAGTTTACTCTTCCCAAGAGCGCTGTCGGGAGCAACAGATCCTTGTATGTTGTCGAAGGTTCTGCAGTTACCCTCAACAAGTCCACTTCCGTTCCAGTCCACTCCGTCGTTGAGGTTTCAGATCCGTCTTCCGAAGAAATTGTGATTGTAAACACTGGCTCAAAAGACACGGACATTCTTGTGCTGCAAGGGAAACCGATTGGAGAGCCTGTAGTGAAACACGGGCCGTTTGTCATGAACACGTCGAACGAAATCATGCAAGCGTTTGTCGATTACCGAACTACGCAGTTTGGTGGCTGGCCGTGGCCTGAGGATGCTATGGTGTTTCCGCGGGAGAAGGGACGCTTCCTGTCGGTGAAAGGGCGGCCCGATGAGTTTCCTCCGTCGAAAAATGGGAAGGATGAGCTGTGAGCATGCTTGCGTTGCAGGATGCGCTTCTGCATTTGTCGTTGAATATAAGTAACGTTTTATCCGTCGCGAGCCAAGTAAATAAAAACTTGGTAAAGAACAGCCGGGAGAAAAATTTACAAATGAGGAAAAAAAGAAGAAACAAAGAACGGTTGCGTAAAACTGTTACGAACTCTCGCTCGCGTTCTTGTCTTTCTGTCGAGCAGTGCGTTGACTGACTTCCTCTTGGCTGCCCACCCGTCTTCTCTTCAGCGTCCGTGTGCAACACGCAGACAAACGAAGCAACTGGACTACTTTATGGGAGCATAATTCGACCACGGACATCAATCCCGAGACCAAAAACGCAAGCTGGAAGAGGAGAAACGGAGAGGAAAAGAAACACCTTCGAAGCTAACTAAAAATAAACAAATCCGGCAATAAATAAATAAAATCAAAAAGAAAAGTAAACAAAACAAGCACCAAAATGGACGCACTCAAGAAACCTCAAATTATCACTCTCGAAACGAAAGGCGTCGATTACACCCCATGTAAGGAGCTTATGCGTAAGAGGAGTAGCTGCGGTACTCATTGCCTGTCCCAACAGATGATGTCAAGTGGGTCCCCTCAAGCGCCCGCTTCGTGAGTCTTGGGCAATACGCGCGCGGAACGGGTGCCCTTGTTGTATACGAACTTGAGAACGGGAAGGCCGTCAAAGTAGCGCAGAAGGAAACACAGTCGGCTCTCAAGTGAGGGGCTCTTTCCATTCAACAGCTGTATCCATGGGAAAAAGCAGTCTCTCAACGCAATTTTCCGCAGATGTGCTACGTTTGGGGCATCCACATTGGCTCAGCGACATGTAGCTACGGGTGATTTCGATGGTCGGCTTAGCGTGTTTGACTTGGAACGGATGGAGCTGCCCGTGTTTACCGTCAAAGCGCACGAACAGATTATCAATTGCATTGACGGAGCAGGCGGTGTTGGCGTTCAGTCGGGTCCACCGGAGATTGTCACGGGGAGCAGAGATGGTGCCTTTTCCCCGCACTTTGTGCTTTCTTGTTGACTTTTTCTGATTCAAATCCCCTGCGCAGGAACTGTGAAAGTGTGGGATGTGAGACAGAAGGATAAGGCAGTTGCAGTCATTAGTCCAGCTGAAGGAGAAAAGCCGCGGGATGCTTGGACAGTTGCATTTGGTAACTGAAAACTGGGCTCTGTATTTTCACGCAGCAGAGCATCTAAAGAAATATTCTGAACCTTAGGAAACTCGTATAACAATGAGGAAAGAGTCGTATGCGCTGGATACGAGAATGGCGACGTGAAAATGTTTGACCTGAGGGCCATGTCACTGCTATGGGAAACCAACACGAAAAACGGAGTCTGCTCTGTTGAGTTTGACCGAAAAGACATTCAAATGAACAAGTTGGTTGTGACGAGTGTTGAAAGCTCGTTCCAAGTGTACGACATGCGGACTCGCCATCCAAAGCACGGATACGCAAATGTCTCGCAGAAGGTTGTAATCTTGTTCTATGATCCCCACGCGTGCTGAATTCAGCTTTGTTTGTTCAGAACCGTGACAACACCACTGTATGGACTGTCCGCCATTTGCCACAAAATCGTGATATTTTTATCACGTCAAGTGGTTCAGGCGCTCTCAACGTGTACAAGTAGTGAGTATGCCAAACGATCAAGTCCTTTTCGCTTGGTTAACAATATGATTATCTCTTCCAGCAACTATCCTGCGAATCGCGTTAAAGAAGACCCATCCGATAAACAGAAGATGGGTGTCGCTGGAACAGTGGAGCTGCTGAACAACGCAACCCTCGCTGAGCAGCCCATCTCTGCATTTGATTGGTCGCCCGACAAGCCAGGATTGTGCGTGTTCTCGGCGTTTGATCAGCAGATCCGTGTCGCGATAGTCACCAAACTCGCGTAGTGACAACAGTTGGCTTTTATTACAAATATGGAAAGGACAGAATGCATAAGCAACAAATATTTAGAGCGCCCTGTGTGTGTGTTGAGAAACGCTGAATACAAAACTTGATTTGGTTCATTTTCCGTTCGCCATCCATCGCACAGTTTCTTCCAATTTGGCCTGGAGCTGGGCTGGCGTTAGTTTCGAGCCAACAGCAGCGTCATCAGGCAAGCGGTCTTTCAGATTGTACTCGTCGAATTCGTCGACATACGTTGCTGCAAACTCCGCAACAGTGTCATGCTGATCCACAAGCGACTAACTCACAGCGTAAGAATCATGTGTTTTGATTGACAAATGTTTTTCGCGGCCCGACTCACCACCCACAGCCGCAATTCAGCTCTCAGCGCCGCCTGATCAAGCGCATTTGATGTGGTTGTCGGGATAACGCCCTCTGCAACTGACTCGCGAAGCCGATCCTTGACGGCTTCATCGGCATCGACGACATCCTGAATTAGCCTTGTTTTGAGGAGTTCGCGAGGGACAGAGTCTGGGTCAGCGAGGGGCAGCGCCTAACGCATAGGTCCAGTTTTGAGAAAACCTGGGGTGACAAGTGTACACATTGAAACGGATGAAAAAAAAGGGCACCTGTGGCACGACAATCAACTGTTTCAGCATGGCAGCGCTTTGAATTGTGTCAGTCATGCTTTCCCACTTTGAAATCAGCGCGTTGAAGTGGGCAAGCGTGTTTGGCCAGTCTGGCCCGTTTTCGATCGAATTTGCGTCCAGCTGTGACGGGTCGTCGATGAAGCTGCTGAGGCTGTCGTGCAAGGCCATCAGTTTCTGTTTTGTGCTGTCAACAACCGAGTTCATTTTCTGTGCAGTTTTTTGAACAATAAATAAATACGAACACACATCGATATATATTCCGACTTATATTTTAATTTAACCTGATGGCACCCTGCAAGTGTGCCATGGAAGACGACAGTAGCATTTACAAAACCACAGCCATCGTGACAAGAAAAACATAAACCATATCCGCTGGCCCAAACGCCCTCCTTTTATCTAGACAAGTTTGGCAAAGTCGTTGCTGCCCAACTTGGACTTGTTGACCAAAACCTTCTGAGACACATCCATGAATACACCAACAGAGCCATACTTCTTACGAGCTGCCTCGTACAGGGTCATGTCAAACATTTCGTTGAACTCTTCGGGAGTCATTTCACTGATTGCATACATTGCTTGGTAGCCACGGTTGTTGCGCAACCATGTCTCGTACTCTCTGTTCGCAACGTGTGCGTCATAAACTTCACGGCGCTGCACAGCTCCAGGGACACCCCAGATACCAATGTCGACGTACTGTTCAATCTCCTTGTTGTTGATTGGTGCACGCAATGCACCTTGTGGAGAAGTTTTGAGAACGGCGTGTGGGCAGAGCCACAGTGGGTAGACTTCATACACATCGTGGGACAGCTCGAGACCCTCCTTCAGCTTGTCGAGAGGCAGCAAGTAATCTTGAGCGATATGTTTGTGGAAGTAGTGGTCACGTTGGGACTTGGTCTGAGTAAGTTTGAGGAAGGAAACGCTGGGGGGCATGAGCCATCCAAGAGTGTGACGGAAGAGCCAGTGGTTTCCGATGGGGATGATCAAGTCTCCTTCCCAGTAGAGCGAGCGGGTGTGGCGGTGCAGGTAGTCGCGCAGAGGAATGTATTCGACAGTGGGGTGGTCCTTTTTCATGAGGATTTCGGCGTGTCTGTGGAACCAAGGTTTCCACCATTTGCCCATGGCGTTGTAGATACCGTCGGAACCAACTTTGTCGGCAAAGTCTCCGTGAGTGAGGATTCCGTTGTGGAAGTCGTATTGAATACCCTCCAAGTCTGGTTGGTTTGGAAATGGTCATCCCACGAGTTCGCGAAAAAAAAAAAAAAAAAAAAGGGGAAGGGGGGG
>QEAP01000369.1:0-26152 GCA_006535975.1 Chytriomyces confervae | reverse complement strand
TTTTTCTTTGAGGGAAAAGTTGTTCTTTTTATTGGGAGTTCACGGTTGAACATGGATTTTAACTGAACACGAAGAAAAGGGTTCGACTCCAGAACTTTTTTTTATTTTGAGTTCCCTTGTTCACAACCCACACATTTCTGCATACTTTCCATTTGAAAGAACGATATTTCCCTTCGCATTTACTCCAGCCCCAACACTCACAACCTGATTCTCGGAAATGGCTCCCACTATTTCATTCACAACCTCGCGATACATATTCCCCACTCCGCACTTGGGGATCCACACTTTCAACCCGACATCACCCATCGAAGGGTCCATGTACAAGGAGGATGCTGACACTTTTTTGACAGTGAGTTTCTCAAGCGTCTTGTCCTCGTCAACATCCACATGGACGATAATGATATCCGCTGCACAATTCGTTGCAGTGGTATTCACAGCAGTTGATTCCTCCTTTGTCAAGTGCACCAAAGTTCCTTCCTCCTCCTCCTCCTCCGGCCGCGAAGAGACTACATACTTCATCCACCGCGTCATTTTGTCCGAAAAAAGAATCCCGCCAGAATACAGAGTACTTTTTCCAGCGACCGTGCTCACTGGGATCGTGTCAATGATGGCTTGAAACTGCCGTGCTTGAGAATAGGACCATATCGTGACAGCCACAACCAGCACCATGAGGCCGCTGATGATGTAATTCTTGGAGAGCAGGAAAATGGCGAGAATCATAAACTCCATGATGAACAAGCCTACATACATGTGGTTTGCAGCAGTGAAGAGAAACTTGCCGCCTCCAGTGGATTTGACGGCCAAGTAAACGTATTGCATTTGGTAAAAATACACCAGTGTGTAGAGAGAAAAGTAGAGGACAACAAAGACGAGCACGATTGGAGATAGGATACAGAATACAAGGCCAATTGTGACTGTGAGTCCGTGTGCTGCCATGGACTCAGCGTAAGAGAAGACAGGCGGCTCATGACGCTTCAAGACACTTCGAGGCGATTTCCCGAAAAAGAATAAAATGATAGGGCCCGTTATCAATCGCGCGGCTTGCACAATTTCAAGCGAAGGGGCGAGCTGGAGAGAAAAGATGTTTACAAACTAAACGTGTACGAAAGAGCATCTTGCATTACCAATCCCCGCACGAGCAAATACTGTATGAAGAAATTGGCAGACTGAGGAATACTGATCGCCAAAATGTCAAGGATACTTGATGGATTGTCCTTGATGGCATTGAATGATGCCAGAATGGAGGAGCCAATGACATTGACAGCAAAGATGTTGATGAGTTGAAAGCTAAAGTACTGGGAAAAGACTTCTTGCTCAGTGTATGTGCGGAGTGGAGAACCACCGAAAATGCTCAAAAGACGCAGGATAGGAGGAACAAGAGAGATCAGGATGGCGATCACGACTGGCGGCAAAACTCCTCCAATGAGCTTTGAAATCTGAGGATAATCGTTCAAGAAGGTTTGAAATGCTGGGATGGATTTTCCCAAATTTGCCAAATCCGTGAATGCGAGCGTGGCAGCAGTTATCGCACCCCAAAAGATGATCATTGCAAATGTGACGAGTTTTGTGAAGAGAAAACGCCATTCTCGATTAAAGTAGGCCGTGTTTGCATTGGCCCATATAACGTCATCGGCAGAAACGCTGGGAAACTTTTGACCCATAACCCACGGAGTGATGTGCACAATCGACCTTGACACCAGATGAGCTTGTATTGGTTCGCGAAGCACGACAAAAGCAGTCGACATAGGCTCAAGATTTTCCACTGAATGGAGCAACGCCAACTCGCGCTGGGCGTCCCGCATTGCTTTGGTGTATTCAGTGATAGAGTCAACTTTCTTTCCAGTGATGATGGGCGATCTGTGCTTCGGTCGGAGTTTCATCACACCATCATCAGCAAAGATTTCGTTCGGTTTATCGGTGTTGCTTTCCGAGTCGGCAGGTGTTCCTTGCTTGGAGCGCCGGGATATCTTTGAAAAGAACCCTGACACGGCTGCTTCAAGCTTGTTCCGTGCGGCCAAATGATCCTTTGATACCTTTGCATGGGCAGAAGGGATAACTCTTGGGATGATGACCTCTTCAACACAATCGTTGCAGGCACGGTTGAAAATTTCTATACACCCCTCCCCAAAAAAAAAGTGAACAAAGGCACCAGAAGAAAATCAACAGGAAAACCTTACCAGTAATCTCAACTTCACTCCTCCATTCAGGAGGAACATCGCGTACCATCATGACACGGTTTGAAAACAGGGAGTGCGTGCGACAAGAGACCCTCAGACGCACGCTCTCGGTAATGATCCGGAAGATTGCATAGAGCGTCAAAGTGACCGCGTACAGTGTGAACAGGAAATGTACCCACAGTTTCTGCTCGTCGCGAACATTTCCCAATGTCAAGAGGCTGATGCCTTGCAAGCCGTTCCCGCCCGTGGCATTGATGGGGATGAGAACGAGGGCAGCGGGGAGTCCGATGGCTGCAAACAGCACCGCCATAGCGCGAGCATGGAATATTGCAGCAAATGCTGGAGAAAGATGATATTTTTGGTTTCGTGCTTTTCGATTTCGATGGTACAAGGTGGTTTATGTTCTCACCCTCCACTCCGCACTTGTCCAACAGTTCCTTGTCGCTCACGAGTACCTTTGGTATAGCCGAGAACACGCCGAAACCCAGTGGGCGTGGCTGTAGAGCCAGCGGGACGGCAAAGACTCTTGATGCGTAGGTCGCGGGGAACCTGGCTCGGGCGATGAGGAAGCCGAGCAGTAGCGCTATGGCCAGCAGACCGTTGAACAGCAGCGCCGCCTGGAAGTTGCCGAAGCTGATGTCCATCACCGTCGGGGACAAGGTCGCGTTGGCGTGGTTGGGTTCGTTCATGGTTTGTGCGAGCTCAAAATTTACAAACTTTAATCAGCCACCGACACACACAAGTGGGCAACTCAACGCGGCTATGGCAGCCACGACCACTTTTCGCAGTCGACGCAGTTCTCGTTCAGCGAATTCACTTTGCACGACGGGACATAGCTCCATTTCTGCAGAAGGCTGTCCAGCACAAACTGAATCCCGTGGTTGTTGATGTTCTCCTTCGCCAGTCGCGAAACAAACTCGGGCGTCGCAGCTTTTTGGATGGTCGATAACAGACTGTTATCCGCGTTGTCCAGTTGCGCATTCAGCATGGCACTGGGAGGGGCTTGCCCATCCTTATCCAGATCATATACACACTCTTTTCCCAAATGACATTTAGTTTCCATGGCGTACTGTAAAATTCGAGGACAAAGTTCAGCAAGCAGCTGGAGTGTGAAAACAAAACTCAAAAAAATTCGTACCCCACCCAGCCAGCAGCTAGAATAAATACTGGCAGTGCAAGTTCCGAGGTATATCGGATCTCCATTATTTCCAAACTGATAGATTGGCAATGTTTCCAGATACTCATCCCAGTTTTCGTTGTCCCCGCCATCATGCGTGCGGAAGCTGGATTTGTCTGACGATTGGGTTCGCATGGTAAACTTTCGCTCCATCCGTTCTCCATCTTCGTTCAAACTCCAAATAGCAGCGTCTTTCTGAAACTGAGGTGGTGACGGTGGAAGCAAGCCAATACGCTTGGCGAACAAAAGATCTCCAGGCGCTTCGAATGTGAATGCAGGGTAATCAAATGTCAATGCAACGAGAGATGCAAGCGATCCACCGAGAGAATGCCCCGTGACCCAGAATGTCGCGTATGGATAAAGGTGTCGTGCTGCATCCGCGATTGTGGTGGCCAGACGGTAGTACGATTCTGGGTAATCTGACGCATCCTGCACGCATTGTGATTGACATTGCGTTGCAGCTGAGTTTGAGCAGTAACATCCGTCCACGGCACGCCAGCTCCATCCCTGAATAATTATCCGAAGGTCAACAAATTTTGGGGGAACAGAAAAACGTGGCCCAACGATATAGAAAAGACTTACGGCTTTTCCACAACAGCAGCTGAACATTTTGTTGTCATTCAATTTGTCGTTTGCGCCAGTTGCGCCACCTTGAAACGGCGTTTGCAGCGAAGTGCCTTTGATGACAATGACAGCAATGTCTTGAGTTGAATTCACAGATCTGTAAATGTGGCCGCGAATCGCAGATTTCGTGGAGCCGAATCCGTTTTTCTACAGTTTTCAGTCTCAATCCTGTGCCACTTCCAGAACGAGCATTTTTGAAACAACGACAACGAACCGGTTCAAATCCCGGAACATCCAGCCACTTATCGGCCTCTGGATCGTAGTATGCATTAAATGCCATCAGACCCATGGCCAGGACAGTCTTCTTATCAGTGTGGTCTGGCAGGATAAAGTCCTTATGGCCCAACACAAACACGTCGTCCAAACCAGAATTGCTCGGGGCAGAAAGATTTTTCCTCGCATGTTGGGACCACACTGGAACCATTGCGCGTGTGGCTGTGACATCCAAGTCTGCGGAGAAGGGCATCCACGCGCGTGGGTTTCTTGGGAATGATTGGGGTTTCGAATCCGAGTCTCCGCCGCTGTTTGGAGTCCGATGCGCTTCTTTGTCGTCGAATTGCAGCATTTGAAGTCCGAATTGCGCCTCGTTTCCTTCCACAGCAGAATCCTCAACGACCCGAAGCACTGTTTCGAGCCGGAGTTTGAGCGACGAAGACGCTGCCTCTGATGCAGCGGCCAGAATGCTGAGTGTTGCGATGAGGATGGAGACTGTTGTTGCTGAGATGCGTTTCATGGTTTTTTGTTTTACTTTTACAGTGACGGGTGGCACGTATAAAAAGTAAATGGCGCCGACTACTCATCGCGCAACAGCCCAACATCCGCATGATGCTGGCGGAGTGCCTTGCTGTCAGGGAACTCGAGTCAAGAAAGTCATGGAATCTACAACACATACACAGTTTATGAAGTGTAAAATAAAACACAAAGGATACAGTAAAGTAAACAATACAACACATGATATTTACGTACAAACTGAATAGACACTGTAAAAGAAAATGAATGACCTGGGATTCGAACCTGGATCAATGACAATGAGATTTGTGCATTGGTTGGCGGCTTTGGCAATTTTTCCCATTTAACTATTCGCGGTTTCACCCAATCAAATCACATCCTGAATCCCAAACAGACATGGCCCTCAGCGACGACCAGAAACTGCACGTCGAGGAAGATCCCCGCCCTGCCTCCATGTCCCAGAAGAAGCTGCTGGTCATCGCGAGTGTTATCCTCGTGCTCGCCATCGGCGGTGGTGTTGCGGGCTACTTTATTTCAAAGAAGCCAGACTCCTCCTCTTCCACCTCCTCCTCCTCCAATGCTGGCGGTGCCAACCCGTCAGTGTCAGGCCAGGGAAATGTCCCAGCAACTGCCACTGGCGGAAGTGTCTCGCCGACCACTGCACCGCCCGTGAACAACGGCAAAGTGTCCAAGGCCAAACCGAGGTTCATTGGGTACTGGGGTGAGCAAACTTTGTTCTTTGTCTGCATTCCAAGCCGACAAAGCGTACTAATGCACCATACTGGGAATGCATTGCAGGCCAGAACGCCGCCAACAACGGTCTTGACATTGTCAAGGGAGATCTGCAGCGCACTCGTGACCCATCTCTGAATCAGCTCAGCCTCAGAGCCTACTGCGATCTCAAGTACTACGACGCCATCAACTTGGCGTTCTTGAATGTGTTTGGAGGAGGCGACGGCCACTTTACAATCAATTTCGCCGCTAACGGTGTCTACACTTGGACTGGCACCCAGGCCACGGGAGACATTGCTAGCTTTGTCACGATTGGGCAGGATATTGCTTACTGCCAGAGTCTGGGAGTCAAGATGATCATGTCGCTTGCCGGTGACAAGATCAGCAACTACTCTTTTGCGAAGGGGGATGGTGCTCGTTATGCAAAGTTGTGGCATAACGCTTTCTTGGGTGGTCCCGATGCATCTGTTCGTCCATTCGGAAACGTTGTCTTGGACGGAATCGAGCTGGACATTGAGAAGACGGCACAGGAGGCAGACCCTACCGCCACCTCAAACACTTGGATTGAGGAAATGGTCACGCTTGTGAAAGACTTGAAGGCTCTCAAGTCCAACCTCATTCTTGCTGGTGAGTTTGTGAAGTGGCGATCCAGAAAATATCTGACTCAAAAAAAAAAAAACAGTTGTTCCCCAATGCAGTCTGACCTTCCCGGGATACATTGGCAAGGACAAGAACGTTGGAGATGTCATTGCGCAGATCCCAGAACTGTTTGATTACATCATTGTCCAGTACTACAACAACATTGAATGCACGTACCCATACGGCTTCAACTACAATATGTGGACGGCCCTCTTCCCAGGCTACATCTACGTTGGTCTTCCAGGAGATTGGTCCAGCGCCATCAGCGGTGGATTCCTCGAGCCCAACTCTCTCCAAGCCGTTCACGACTACTTGCAGGATTACAACCAATTCGGTGGCTACAGCGTGTACGACATTTCCAGCTCCAACGCACCAGGCCGATCCTGGAACGCAGTCAACTTTGCAAACCCACCCGTCTCTCAGTACAGTCAGACAATCTACAACATGATCAACGGCCAGAAAGTCGGCAGCGGCATGCCTGCACCAGGTCCAGCACTTGTTGAAAATGACTTTGGGAAACGGTGTGGCGGAACTTGGGTCCATGCAAATGCTACATGCTCCAACAAGGTCTGCAACCCCATGGCTGCTGTCACTGGATGTGGTCCATCTGAGCAGTGCTTCCGATTCCTGTCAAACACTTGTTAATTTTTTTAAGTCAATGTCTCATGGTGCGGCCGTGTCTTCTGTTTTGTTTCCTCGGGATCAAAATGCAGTGTACGTGCTGATAGAGGTGTGTGGGTTTTGGTTGGACAAATCAATATAAATAAGTGAAATGGTTTGGACATGTCTTCAAAATGCTCTTGAAAAAGGAAAGTGCGGCTTTTTCACCCATCTTGCCACTGGCTTGCTGGTTGATTTCTGCGAAGGTCCGTGCATGTTGAGGAGTGTAAACTTGGTACTGTTTTCCGACATTAATGCCGTTGCAGTAAAAGCTTTATGCACTTGTTTATTTACTCCTCTCTCAAAGACACGATTCCCTGCTCAAAGTCTACAACCTCAACTCTTGACACAATTCCTTCCAACTCATTAAAGAGCTCATGTAGAAGGGCATTATCAATTCTGTCTGAGCTTACAGCAACGCGAATAAAGTCCGGTAGATCCTGCCACTTGAGCCCCATAAAGTCAATCATGAATCGTCCTCGTCGAGTCAACTCAACGTGAACCAATTTTGTGATACGCTTGAGGAGAACATGAGCACTACTCTTTGGATTCTTGGACTGATTCATAAATTCCTGAAGCTGCCCATAACGCGACTGCAAAGCCTGTGGGATGCACCACACACCCACAGTCAGCCTGCCTCCTCCATAAACTTCGTCTTGCGATTCTTTCGAAAACGGAATCACAAGTTGAAACTGTTTTGATGAGGCAAACAGACGGGCCAAAGTGTCCACATTTTCGAGAGCCTTGTCCACACGCCTGGCCCACCCTTGCGTTCCATGAAAGGTCCAACATATAAACAGTTTAACAGCATCAGCTTTCCTGCCACAGCCAATGGTGGCATCTCCCATATCCATCATGAAGCCATTATCTTCCTCCCCCTCCCGCACTGATGGTGTCGTGGGTAATCCAGGACTCATTTCGGAATCATGAAACAGATAATCTGCACGCAGACCATTTGCTTCCCACAACACCTTGCGGCCCCATCGATCCGAGTTAACCAGCAGCACACTACATTGCTGTGGGACACCTAAAATCTTGTGTGGATTCAAGGTGATTGAATCCACCAGCTCAATTCCACGAAATAACCTCTCCTTCCACTTTTTTGAAAAGATGACAGGACCTCCGTAGCTTCCATCAACGTGAATCCAGATTTTTCGCCCCAACTCCGCCTCTAAAGCTCTAACGGCTGCGACGCACTCTTGGATGGGGTCAAATGAGGATAAAACAGTTGTTCCCGCAGTCAAATTGATGAAAAAGGGAGTCTCTCCCAATCCAGCAGACTGTTGAATCAGATTTCTCAGTTCAACGGGGTCAATGCCACCACCGACTCCAGATCCGCCATACCCAGCTGCATTGACTGGAATAGCTACCACTGAATCACTACCGAGTCCCATCACAATAGCACTTTTCTGAATACTGTAGTGAGCCTCCACGCTTGTGAAAACGGTCAACAACTGGCCGGAGCGAGCCGCGCCAACGCGCTTCAAGTCTGGGAAGAGCGTGTTCCGGGCGGTGGTCATGGCTAGAAGATTAGACGCGCTTCCACCAGGACTGAACACGCCTGAGCATGGTGTTGCGAAACCGACAGCTTCGCTGAGAGCGTGAATGCATGCATGTTCCATCAGAGTTGCCACAGGACTGACGCTGTAAACGTGGACATTTGTGTTTAGAACTGCAATCACGAGTTCAGCAATTTGGCCTGTTTGTTTAGTTCAAGAATGCGCCCGGGCGTGAGTCCCATGGGGAGAGTTGGAGAGAGAGATGCGAAATCAAAAAAAAGTGACGTGTACCGATGGCGTCACTTCCAGCGTACAGCTTGTCCATAAATCGCGGAGAAACGGTGCGTGCCGAATGCTGAAGAATCGTCTCAACAAGTCCGAGGATATCTTCCGCAGCTTCCGTGTCCGATCCGGCCTTGTCTTTGGCACCTTGCTCCGGCAACGCCATGTGTTGGTCGAACAGCGGCCGGAGTTGCGAGGCTGGAAGCGGCTTCGACAGAACTTTGAGGTTCTCCTCTTCCCGTCCGTAGCGCTGAAGAATCTCGGCCATCCGGGTGAGCAGATGGGCGATCAGTGCTTCATCGTTGACCATTTTTTTTTGTGCAATAAAATCGTGACTCTGAAGACACGGCTTGGCGAAGACGGCGCTCAAACATCCGTGCCGATACTTCATTCGTGAAAGAGATAGAGAAGAAGAAGAAGTGGGTGTGGCGGAGCGAAGGAACGTGTTCAAAGCACAGCGCAGGCACGCTCAGCAACAGGAAACAGGAATGGAGGCGCTTGGACCAACAGGCGGGAAACTCGACAACAGAGAACAAGAAAGGTGAAAGGTGAAAGTCACAACATATTGAACAGTACTTCACTCGCAAAATCAGATGCATTGTAACAAGGTTTGAAATGCCGAAAAAGAATCGAGAAAATACTCAAGAAATGGCATCCCCCAAACCGCGTGTGTGCTACTGGTTCCGAACAGACCTCCGCCTCCACGACTCACCCGCTCTTGCGGCAGCCTTGAACTTGAAGCCAGAGGCACTGTTCCCGCTGTGGTGTTGGGATCCGAACGTAAACGCTTGTTGTTCTCTCGGTCTGGAGTCTGGTGTTAACCGCGCTTTCTTGCAGTATGTTTACAAACATCGAGTGGGTGTCCACCGGTTCAGGTGTGTATGAAGGGGCCTAGCGTTACGCTGGAGACTCGCTTGTGCTTTTGGACGCTGATGCTTGAAAAAATCGCAGATTCCTTCTCGAATCGATGACGGTCCTCTCAGATCAAATCTCGGCAATTCAACCCAACTCAAAATTGCTGGTTGTTCGTGGTGAACCAGTGGAACTGCTGCCGATTCTTTGGAAAAAGTGGGGGATATCTCACTTGGTTTTTGAAAAAGTGAGGCGCGTCTCTTTCACCCAAATGCAACGATGCTCATTTGTACTCGCTTAGGACCCATCGGCGTATGGGCGGCGGAGAGACGCGATTGTTTTGAAAGCTGCGAAACTTGCAAACGTGACGATTGTCTCAGTTCAAGGACACCACCTGTATGATCCTGAGTTGGTCACACTGAAGAACAAAGGAAAACCAACAATGACAATTACAAGTCTGCAAAACGTGAGTATTCAAAATGAGTGCTGGGATTTTGCTGATCGTCTGTTTCTTAAGATCGTAAAAAAAATGGGCAACGTTCCCAAACCAGTAGCTTCTCCGAAAGAGCTACCACTGCCTCTCTTGAAGGGCAGCACCAAAACCGAAAGAAAAGATATTTTTTTGGAACTTTCGAATGCACTGCGCGGCACACCTATTTTCTCGGGGAACTGTCTAGAAGGAGACACTGCAGTCGATCTGAACTCAGCCAGCCTAGGCGGTGAAAGGCATTTGCCTGTAACATGCTACGAAACAGTTGATGGAGGAGACGCGTTATTTTCTGTTCCCACGCTAGAATCGTTGGGAATGTCTGAGGATAAAGAAGCCAAAATTAAAGGTTTGTCGCAGTTCTTGCAAAGCACGACTTAATTGAGTACATTTCTTTTTTACAGGTGGCGAAGTAATTGCACTGAAACGCCTCGCAACTTTGTGCGATGATTCAAAGTACATTGCCACGTTTTCGAAACCAAAGTCATCTCCTGCCCAATGGGTGGACAAACCCTCAACAACACTTCTATCGCCGTACTTGAAATTTGGATGTTTGAGCATTCGAAAAATGTGGTGGGATGTTGAAGAAGCAAAGCAGAGGTACATTGGCGCCAAGACAGAACCGCCTGAAAACTTGAATGGACAGCTACTGTTCAGGGATATGTACGCATGTGCAGAATATGCGATTGGGGATGCATTTGGAAAAGTGCGAGGAAACGAAATTTGCCGCTATGTAAGTCTATATTGCTTTTTTCTCCTTTCCAAAGACCATGTCGTTGAATGGCCAAAAATAATTTGTTTTCAGATGGACTGGAACCTTCCAACTGTTTATGATGAATCAGGTGTCGAAATCGTTCCGCGCCCCCCTGGAGACTCTGTATCAGAATCTCGCCTCAAAGCTTTCAAAGATGGTCAAACGGGCTTCCCATGGATAGATGCACAGATGCGCCAACTCAAACAGGAAGGATGGATGCATCATCTGGGCCGCCACTCTGTTGCTGCTTTTCTCACGCGCGGACAGTGCTGGATCTCATGGGAGCGCGGCGCTGAAATCTTTGACGAGTACTTGATTGACTGGGATCCATGCAGCAACCCTGGAAACTGGATGTGGCTGAGTTGTTCCGCGTTCTATGCGCAGTATTTTAAGCTGTACGGGCTCGTATCATTCCCTCAAAAGTATGACAAGACTGGAGCACTTGTTCGCAAGTATTGTCCGGAGCTTGCAAAGTACCCCGATGCGTATATTTACGAGCCTCACAAGGCACCTGCAAACGTGCAAAAACAGGCTGGATGCATCATTGGAACAGACTATCCTTATCCCATCTTGGACGAGAAGAACAGCAAGGACGAAAATATGGCACGGATGAAGGCGTGTTATGAGGCAAAGTTTTATGGGAATTCGAAGGAAGTTTTGGATGGAACGGCGAACGCGCTGATTCAACAACTGCATGGATTGAAAGGTGCTCCAAAAGAGTATGTATTTCCAGGATCTCAAAAAAGTGGTAGCGCAAGTGGTTCAGGAAAAAAGGAATCCAAAACATTGGATGGCTGGCTGAAGCGAAAAGCAAACAGTGATGAGGATGGTGGGCGAAAGAAATAAAACCCACAAATTCTGGGGTTTCGCATTGGCTGTATACACTTCCAGGCAAGAACCTGTTATAGGCTGTCTTGGAACAGGACTCTTTATTTTTCGCTTTACTTAACACGCTGCTGGTACTGCGGCAAAGGCGCACTTGCGATTTCGATCCAGCTCTCTTGCAAAATTTACAATCCAGCGAGCGATTCTGACTGTTGTACTTTTGTCGACGACTTAGAATCAGCTTCGACTGGCTTGGTATCAGATTCCTTGAAGGGTCTCTTGACCACGGTCATGAGATAATTTACATCTAAATCACCCCCCAATGGGAATCTCGTGGATACAGTTGATGAATCCAAAAGCTGCCATTTGTTTTCCAGCGGCAGATACGCAATTCCTCGAGTATCAACGATGTCTAAACTGCAGTTTGGCGGGTTGTGAGGGCTGTTCTCAGCGGCGCGAACAAATAATTCGAGTTCCGCCGGAGTGACGTATGCTGAATGATCGTGGGTACCAGGCGGAATCCATCTGAAAACATGCTCCGCCAAAAGGATCGTGAGAAGGTATGAGGTTGGCGTGCGATTAATTGTGGAAAAGACGGCGAGCCCCTCTGGCTGGAATATAAACAGTTTTACAGATCGGTTGAGACAATTATGGAGCCACACCTTCACCAAATCCATGCAATTTTGTACGAATACATCCTGATTGCTGACGTGCTGAATAACGAGTCTTTAGCTTGCAGAACAATTGACAAGTTTTCTCACCTCGATAACTTCCAAAGAACAGACCATATCAAAGTGTGAAGCTCCTACTTCTTCGAGTAGCTCTTCGACAGTGATGCTGCGGTAAGTAAGGTCGTCTTTCAACATGGGATCCAGAGAAGCGTGGTGTGTAGCAATGGCGACACTCTCGCTGCTCGCGTCTATGCCTGCATGAATCAATTCGTCATCAGCAGTAGAGCGCTAAAGGTCGGCAGATTTACGCACCCGTCACTGAAGCGCCAAGCCTTCGAAGACTTTCGCATAGGAGTCCTCCACCACACCCAACATCGAGCACTTTTTTCCCTTCAAACGGCCTTGCAAGATCAACTTTGGCATCAGCACCACCCGCTGGAGTGTATCTCAGAAACACGTCCCGGATGTACTTCATGCGGACTGGGTTCATCAGATGAAGCACGCTAAACTGGCCCTTTGGGTTCCACCACTCATGTGAGGCTGCTGCAAACCTGGCAACCTCCTCCGCATTCACAGACGAACTAGAACTAGTCGAAGCATTAAATTGTACTGTCTGACAGCGCGGCGGCATTGTCATGCGCTGGGAAATACGTCGGGAGACAGCTTGGAATACAGACAGCATTTTATGATTTATGCCAACACACCCCCACACACATGTCCATTTGCCCGGCCGCTTGTTAGAATAGCGACATCGCACAAACAGACGCAATGAATCAGGCCATCGTAGAGGCACAACTCGATGCGGCCATCTCGCAATGCCGACAATAAAAATAATGAAAAAAAAGTCCCCGAGTGAGTCCATTATGCACGGCGACTGTCGCTACACTTGACGCGCGTACAATGAAAAAAGCTTATTGTAAATATTACTATCATTTCGAATCACATCAGATTGTTTTCAACATCACAATGAACATTTCAAATTCGCGAGTATAAAAGGGCCGTTTTGGACCACAGAACATTTCAAACAACACTCAAACCCAACAAAACATGAAATTCCCAACTCTCGCAACGCCGGTTCAGCTCGGGTCTCTGACTCTCAAGAACAGGTGAATGCATTCCTTGGAGCCAACTCCCCGCGTTTTCACTGACAAGTCCCCCTCCTATTCAGAGTCGTGATGGCCTCTCTTACCCGAAACCGCGCGTCTCCAGGCGGAATTCCCAATGATCTCATGGCCTTGTATTACTCTCAAAGATCTACTGCCGGTTTGATCTTGTCTGAGGGAATCTTTATTGAGGAAATCGGAGGAGGTGGGTTGCGCCTGCCACTGTCAAAACGTACGCCATCTAATCGTGCCATCCCTACCCTTTTTTTTCAGAATGGCTCAACGCACCAGGAATCTATACCCCTGCGCAAATTAAGGGATGGCAGAAAGTGACCAACGCCGTGCACGAAAACAACAGCCTGATTTTCGCGCAAATCTGGCACATTGGCCGTGTCGCTCATCCTCACCATCAAGCAGGACGACCCAACGTGGCTCCATCGGCTGTTAAGGCTGAAGGCGGAAAGTTCCGTCTTTTAGAGGGTGCTCCTGGATACGTCACGCCTACTCCGATCGAAGATCCTTCTCATTACGTGGAAATCTACCGCCAAGCTGCGCGTGCTGCGAAAGAGGCTGGTTTTGATGGAGTTGAATTGCATGCAGCTAATGGCTGTAAGTATTTTGAAACATGTGATTTCGAATCTTACAAAACTGAATGCGATTGCGAACTTGATTTCCTGGTTATAGACCTTCCGCACCAATTCCTTGAATCTCATTCCAACAAGCGAACGGATGCATGGGGTGGCAGCGTCGAAAACCGATCGCGTTTTGTGCTGGAAATTATCAAAGCCTTTATTGCGGAGTGGGGCGACTCAAAGCGAGTTGGCATCAAGCTCACTCCAGCTGGAGGATACAACGACATGGGAGACTCAGAGGAAGATGCCAGAAAGCAGTATACATACTTGGTAAGAAAAGCAGCCTCAATACCAAGTAGCTTTAAAGCATGACTAATGTTGCAACAGATTGAAGAACTTGACAAGCTGGACATTGGGTACATCCAACTCAGTCAAGGGTTCCCGCATCCAAGAGCCAACAAACTGGTCGTTTTGGATGAATTTCGTCCTCTCATCAAAAACGCGCTCGTGTTCAACAACGCTGGACTGACTGGCGAGGTTGCCGAAGATCAGGTGAACGGCAAAGGAGTTCAGGGAGGACCAATTCACGCAGCCGTATTTGGAAGAGCGTATATTGGTGAGTTTCTTGAAACACGGAGGAAATCGTTGATCAATCTTTCCATCATTCCAGGCAACCCCAATCTTCCTGAGGTGCTGCAAACTGGAGCCGAGGTCAAAAACTCTGATTACACGCTGTACTACGACACTGCTGACGACCTATCCCGCGGCTACACGGACTACTGAAATGGACAAGCTGTTTTCTAGCTTATATAATTCATTGCACATAATTCATTGCACTGATTCGACATGGGAGTTAAAAATAAATGAGCTTTATGGACTTTGAATCATATACATCTGAATCCCCCTTCAAATCCCGAACTATTCAACCAAAAACGCTCTGCTTTTACCTTTCAGCACACATCGGACACTGTCCTTTTCTTGCTGCAAAGATCTATACGTGATGACTGGAAGCTCTTATAAAGTCAGCATTGGCAGCTTTGCACAGAACTTTCGGACGGAATACGAAAATATTTTGTTTGAAATGCAACGAAATGAACTATACAAGAAAGAGACATGTTTAGGCCTTTGGTCCTTGGGCTTCATTCGACCGCTTTCACTTTCCTCCAAGCAGCCCCCCAGTAAGCTTGCCCAGTAAGCTTGTGCCTGCTTCAACGTCGCCCATCACCGTGTTCAAGTCATCCACAACTGTACCAGGAAGCTGGAGCGCATTTGGAACAATGTTTCCCAGTAAGCCACCGGCCATTCCAGCCACCGTCGCTGGTGGTGCAGCCTGCGCATTAGTGGCAACTGCGGACTGCCCAGGCATCATGCCTTCGGTAGACATGACCTGAATCGACGGTACTATCATGTATGGCTCCAGCACATTTCCTGCGACAACCATGTTGACCGTTACAACCCCTTGATTCGTTTTCGGTGGTGTCCACATGATTTGCATGCTATTCCGGAATCCAACCAAAGGAGCTACATGTGTGATTGTGCTTTCGGGAACTTCATTCACCACACTCTGAGCATCACAGGAGGACTTCGTTTGCGCCCGCATACCATGGGTGAGGCAATCCATGAAGCCACCGACGTGTTGTTTGATTCCTGCGGTGGCGCCGCCTTTGCTCGTGAGAACTGAGTCCTGCGTGGAACCCGGAGTGACATACATGAGGACTCCCATGTCCACGGGGAAAGAGCCAGTAATTGTAATTGGAATGGGTGGACCTCCAGGCGTGTATGTTGGGAGAGAAGTCATTTTCAGACCCATGGCACCGTTTTGAGTTGTCAAGTGTCCTTGACCGATGACCTTGTCGGTGATGATACAGCGTGGAGCGCCTGTTGGAAGGGCGTTTGCAATGGCAGCAACGGTTGCAAGGAAGCTCAGAATGCTGGGAGAGTACATATATGCTGTTGCTGTTTTTGGTTTGGTTCAGATCAAGCTGTCCCCCTTTTATTTTGCGAGGAGAATTCGTTTGTTGCTCGGGCTCGTTGATCCAATACAAAATAACAGCGCTGCGCCAAGGCGTGAAAATAATGACGTGCCGCATCTGTTTCAAAATTCAAAATTCTTGCACACTAAAAATTGGTCGAGTTTTGCTATAAACTGCAATTGAGAAGCGGGAAAACTAGAACAAACGAAAAACGCAAACGCGTAAGCAGAAAAGGAAGAAAGTTGGGGAATGCCCCTTTAAGCCTCCGCCCCCGGTTACCTACACAATCCTGGCAGTTAGTGACCCTATTACTCTAAGGTTGCCCCACTGATTCCAACTCACACTGCTGTTTATATGTAACGATGTTGACTCCTGGAAGCTGTTGCTGAGCAGGCCACCCAGCTTGAAGATAAACACCCGTTGTCCTTGACAAGAACAGGTCACCCAGTGAGAAAATATTTGCTGTCCTTGATAAGTAAAGTAAAGTCTGCAAGTGACTCTGGAAATAATAAAATGGCCGCCCGCAAAGTCGACTTCTCCAAGCTCACGGCGACTCTCCGCCCTGACACCGTCGCCAGCGTTAACGCTTTCCGTCGCCGTCACGCGGATCTCGTCAAGCAGATTAGCGAACTTCGTGAGCAGAGCACCACCATCAACTTCGAAGGCTACCGATCTATCCTCAGCAACAAGAAGGTGGTCAACGATGCCGAGAAGGCCTTTTCCGCCTTCCGCCCAGCCAGCTATGACTTGAAGGAGCAGATGCGGGTTATCGAAGCCCAGGAGGCCAAGGCGGTGCGTGTGTGCAAAAAATCCTGAACATCCCTGTCATTCTCATATTTCTATCATTTTCAACAGGTTGCTGCTGCCGAAGCCACTGAGCGCAGAATCAATCAGGAGCTGGTTGAGCTGAAGGACCTCCTCGTCCACATCGAGACTGCCCGTCCTGTTGATCAGCTTACGGTACACACTTTTTTTTTGCTCTTTTTCGTCGTCGCCGTCTGCGCAACATCAACACGGACTCTTCACGTCAAACGCATTGTCAAAACAAGGAAGCTATATGTGATGAAGATATTGTATTTCCGGAGGGATGGCGGGAAGGGATTTGTTCTGTATGGAACGGGACGGAAAATTTGGCCGCTCGCATAATCGATTATCACAGTCGGATGCACCATTACTGCGTATAGATGATATCTTGAGCTGTTAAAGAGTCGAGTGGCTGGTCGGAATTCATTTTGGATCGTTATGGACAAATCAGCCTACCGCCTTCTCCATTCGGGTCATGGAATTCGAAACTAAGCCTGCAAATTTTCACAATGGTCTTGAAGGTTGACGACGTTGTCAAGGCTGTTCCCGAAATCGACGGTATCGTTGAGAAGATGGCCAAGAGAGGCCAGTGGAGACTGCCCGGCTACTACGAGAAGTAAGAATTTTCAGTGCTGCCGACTTGTAAAATCGTCTCTAACGTGTTTCTTTCCAAAGATTTGGTGAATTCAAGGTCGGATTCTAAGTTCACACGACAAGATATCATGTTTCTTTTTCGTTCGAGCAGTGTGATGGTTTGGCAGAGCAGTGGATTGACAATAAACTCGAAATGTTCCTGTTGAAGATGCGGGACTTTTGGTTTTATCGCAGATAATGTCGGGTTGATCATCAGTGCCGGACTTTCGAACTTTACAGTTCTGCCGTAACTGTTTCTTCATCCATACCTTCCGCTTCAACTTATTTGTTCAACTCTCTCTTATGAGTATAAAGAAAGTTGAGGAGTGTTGGTGCTCATGAGTTGCTTCCCCCATTCTGAATCCAATGTTTAAATTTTATACCATTCCTGCAAATGGACCGGCAGTTTATTGTACAACACCTGACAGCACCGACCGCAGCATCAGGCGAAATCGTTCAGCGCATGATGACTGAAACCGCATCCTCAGAGCTGTGCGAACAGAGTGGCCCTTGGCTAAATGAACTGCGTCTGACCAATGACTCACCCCACACTGATGTTCTTCTCTGCGCGTGGTTCGCACTGGCGATACACGAGGTTTGTTTTTGTTTTCCATTCCATGGAATTGCCGGGTTCTGACTTCCAATGCGTGTCGCTGCCTCGTATTTTTTATCACCCACTTTATTCCGTTTCACTGCGCTTTTCAGTCAGCCGCCGCTCCGAAAAAATGGGACTCTCTATCACACGCGCAACAGTTGGCAGCGAGGGATAGAGTTGTTGCGTTGCTTTCTTGTAGTGCTGTTCGGAATGGGTGCGTTACAGTTCTGTTGTTGAAATCCCATTGGACTCGAGTGACTCACTTTGCTCTTTTCTTTCTTCCATCATATTCTCATGGTTTTCGCGGCTTTAAAATGGCCTTTTTTAAACCGTGTTGGTCGCATTATTAACGATCGAGTTCAGGCCTTCGTCATTTCTTTCGCAAAAGCTATTTGCTGCAATTGCGCGCATCTCAGTCCGTATGTTCGTTGCTCGTCAGTGGAATATCTTTGAAGACATCTTTTCGATCGACGAAACTATCATGCGCCTCTCCCTGACGGAGAGGGTTGTCGCCGAATTTGTTGCGCTATCTTCGCTGTCTCCGTCCGTTTCGGGATCAGTCGCAAACTCCCTATCAATTTCTGGAAACATGTTCCAATGGGCTGTACCTATCATTTCAGACAGTCTCGGGGTTTTAGCCTGCACTTCATCGACATCTTTCCCTGCATTGGGGGTCTCCCCGTCTCGAACAGAGCAAGCAATATCACCAAAAACGGTTTCCTTGCCTGCAAGTATAGACCCAGCATGTGCCTCCCTGGCACTCCGAATTTTAACACTCTTGATTCCGCGAATACCAATTCCCACCGATGTTCTGGCAAGCTCTTCACCCACAACGACATCTTCTCCAACATCTGCTGCATCATCGTACTTTTATGAATCTTTGAGTGCATTTGGAGCATATGCATCGCAGTGCGCGGATTTGTCCGTCGCTGGGGAAGCCCTCACCGCCCTCTCGGATGTGTGCACATTCAAAACGATGGTTGATACTGCTTCAGTTTCGCGCTTTATAAACTCCCTTGGCAACTCAGGTGTTCTTTGTGCACTTCGAAGGGCGTGCGAGCATTCGAACTCGATCGACGAGCAGTTGAGTTTGGCCACGTCCACCTATGGGCTTTTTTTTTTGTACCTCTGCGTCTCATTCGTTGAACATGGAATCGTTCCAGATACGCCTCAAAATTGATTCATCTGTTGTCTGTATTCTTGCGGAATCACTTACAACGCGCGGAAAGCGTGGGCGGATTTCCCGCGGACGAATTTTTGCAGCTTTTGTTCAAATTCACCTTCGTACAAGAGTCGCCAGAGTCATTTGTCGATTGTGTACAGTTGTGGGAAATATTTGTGGATTTCTGCCATGCGCAGCAGTTGAAGGGTGGTGAAGGTAGTGTTCGGAGGTGAGCAACAGATTGTTAGAGTGGAGTATTTTATGCTGCTGTTGTGATATCTAACTTGTCTTTGCTGTCGAAAAATTGAAAATTTAAGGTATCGAGAGGGTCTTGTCACATTGTCAAGCTGCGTTATCCCTGCATTGCTATATTCCCAGAATTCGACGTACCTCAGTTTGTTGTCGTTTGAAAAGGAGGATGGAGGAACTGAGTCTGAATGGAGCTCGTTTTCGAATGCCTGCTTGGGGCTGATTGGTTCGAAATATTTTTTTCAAAGTCATTTGCAATCATTTGCGATCATTTGCAACTCGATCGCGACGTATCTCTAACACAAGCTTTTGCAGCAAAAATTTCGGATTTGTTTCCTTCTGAGATTGTGCAGCACGTTATTGCAATTTTTATGGCGAACGGAAGCTCACTGCAGCAGGCGCAGAATCAGTCGAAGCTGAATGCAGGTGCGTCGCTGATTTCAACGGTCCTACTGTACTTGACCTAACGAATGCATTCAACGCTGTTTCTAGCATGCCGAGACTTAAGTACAATGTCGCGTCTCATGGGCCAAATTGCGCATTTCTTGTGCAATGTTGGCGAGATTGAAGCAAGCTTGACAGAAACAACGGCGATTGTTGAGAGGCTGCTTGAATTGCTTCGATTTGCGTTGTCGGGTGGAAACGCCTCAAATTCAGTGCGCAATGAACTGTGAGTTTCTCAAACTGCTTTTTCGAAGCAAAACAGAACTCATTTTCCCGTGTTTCTTTCAAAAAGCTGTGTCGATTTATTTGCGTCACTGCGAATGTACATTCACTGGCTGGAGCAATACTACGCGCTCGCAAATTCCAAATCAGACCAATATTTGCACAATTTTTCCATTTTGCTAAACTCCATCTTGGAAGTGTCCGTATCGTCATTGCTCTCAAAGGTGATCTTGATATTTTCTTTTTGCAAGCACCCCAGCCAGTTGCCTGATAGTTGCCAAAAAAAAAAAAAAAGGATCCTGCCATATCTATGGAAGCCTCCACACTCCTGCTTTCAATTGCAAAAACTGTTCGACCGAATATTGTGGCATTTCCGGCAATGGGGCCCTTGCTGACAAATGCGCATGCCGTTGCTCGAAAAGTGGCAACGGGTGAAACAAAAAGAAACGTCTATAAAGTCGTTACACTGGCTATTGTTGTGCCAGTTAACAGCACAAAAGTTCTAGAAGAGGTTTTTTTTTTGTTTGGTATTTTTACCTCTCTTTCTAAAATATCCGGTGCGAAGGAATGGAACGCCAGATTATCTCGACTGACAGAATTCTTCTCGAGTTTGGTGCTTGGGTTTCAGTCAATGTGGAACGTGGAAGGGCGATACATTGTGAACCCTCAAGACCCTGACGGTGAGTGGGGCGTTATATTTCTGACGCAGTCATTGTGGACTTTAATACAACTTGCAAGCAGTTCGAAATGAGGTGCGGCATCTTCTAGACGCGTTTTCCGCGGCCATGTCAGCCGTTAACGCGGAGGCTGCGAACCCAAAAAATGTTGTGTACTTGTCAATCAAGCCGGTCATCTCACTTGCTTTGTCACTTTTCGAAGTTTTTGCGCATGACTCTGGTAACACCGATGCCATCAACCGCTATTATTTGTTACTTAACCTCATGAAATGACAGAAATGTTGCTCGACCTGTTTGATTTCACTCTGGCGCTGCAAGTATCCTTGAAGCGACAATCATCTCGCGAAAATGGAACTCTTGTTGTCGAAACTTTGCAGCTCTTTATGAAAATGGTTGAATCAAAGGGGCTGCTTCAGTTGGCCGCTAGCAACGGAAACCTCGCAAATAACCACTCCTCGAACGGAACTCTTCAAAACGGATCATCAGAGCAGCATCAGTTGCATTTGCTTGACAAGTTTTTGCAGTTTTTAAAAGTGATGGTGCAAGACACGGCCAAGAGCATCGAAGGGCTCTTGAACGACATTTTCGTGTTTTGTCAGTACAGTTACAAGTTTATCGCACATGAGGTGAGGAGATGGCATATTTCTGAATTCTTCATTCTTGCACGATAGCTTACAGTGTTGTTTTAAAAGGACTCAGCCAATGAGACGCTTAAACTGCATTTTTATGATCTTTTGTTCACACTGTTGACATACCACCAACGATACTATTTCGGGAGTACCGTGAGTCGATCCGCATCAATGCATGAGCGGGAAGTTGCCGGAATGTTGGAGGTATCGCCGAATCCCAAATTTTTTTCTTTTTTGTAATCTAAAATCTCACTTCCAAAGATGGTTGCAAATTCGTTTTCGGACCGAAACATGGAAGTGTTTCGGCATAACCTGGCCGGACTGAATTCTTTAAACACCAAATGCGCATTATACCTTAAGGTGCGTGCCTGTTTGACTTTATTTTTCACACCTGTGAGGAGATTAGACAAGGGGTTTAAATCATTGTAATTCTTGCAGGAGTTTTTCCAAAAGCACATGATGGTTCCGTTCATTGACCTCTTCTTGGGGTTGCTAATTTTAAAAGGTCACGATTTCATGAGAGAGGATATCATTGACACTCTCTCGAAAATTACATCTTGCAACGTCTCGTTCTTTCGACAAGAGGTAAGAGACGATAGCCATACTTATGCAAATGGTAACCTGGTTCTGTCAAAACAGTACGTGCCACATTTCATGTCAAAGTACTGCGCCGGACTGCTCTCGCAAGACCAAGCCACCTTGTTCCATTGTATAAATTCGATCGAGGTGCGCCAACACCCAAATTAATTATCTTCAGCTAATAATCGCTACAATATTAAAACACAACCTGTTTTTTTGGTTCCCTGAAGGATACTTCAAATGCTCCTCAACTGATATCTTCCTTGGTGTCTGATCTGATTTACTTTCAGCAGTGAAGAAAACTCTTTGTTCTTTTTACTGCTTCATGCCGAGTTGGGTAGCGCAGTGGATACGCATTGTAGATGTGTGTTGTACGTATAACCGTTGGTGAAAAGTGTGGCTGAAAAACAGCCTCGTGGGGAGATCAAAATAAAACGATTTCTCTGATACTCTATTTCGCAACAACAACAACACACGCACGCGCTCACTCCTTTAAAACTGACTGTTGAAGCTCACTGATGGGAATCCGTAAATTTGGCGCATTTGAAAACAACTCAAACAGCATGTCCGTTGTTGCAATTTCTGCATACTCCACATACGTCATTCCAAAGATCTCAACATTTGTAGTGGCGATTATGGAAACGTAAGACCGGGCATCCATTCGATTCGATCGTGTTTCTCTGAAAATGCGTGCGAAATTTAAACAAGAAATTTGAAGCGTGCTTACAACCTTTGTACAAAAAGGGTTACCTCAGCCGCGACAAAAAGTCAGCCCGATTGAACTTCAACTTTCCCGCTGTTTCAGTACCAATCACATCGGGAAAATAGTCACCTGGACCAAACTCCCGCGTGGTCAACAACTGAGTGACAACCTTTTCACCCGTCCGAATCGGTGTCACACCCGGCTCGAATTCAGCAAGCTTATATTTTTTGCTTCCCGTGTTTTTAACGTCTCCCGAGTCTTTTGAAGAACTCGACGGAACAACAGGGCGTTTCAGGAATGCTACCAGTTTAACCGCGTGGCATGTCCCTTTCACGATCCAAAATATTGAATAGTTTTCGACACCTTCATGGAGGATAGGTTCCTGCGGTTTGAATATGAAATGCTGGCCGACTTTCGCTGCAGCTCTGATGACGGAGTTTGATGCGGGAGCCACAAAATGGGGGATTTTTGAAACGATAGACAGCATGGTTTGCTTTTGGTCTTCAACGCCATTGACAATCTGGATGACGCAGGTGAGTACATCATTTCTCTTAAAAAAAAGTTGCCAGTAATAGCAAATAGTTTTACCGCCGCGTATTCCTCTAGCAGGTGCAGAGAAAGGTTCATTAGGCAGCAGATACAATCTTCGAATATTCCTCACCCCTTCTGACACGTAGGAATTCCGTTTCCTCCACGCATTGCACAGTAGCGGTCCAGTTACCAAAAATTGGTGATCCGAAACTATCTCCATCCGTCAGCGTGCTTGACTGCTGGTAAGCTGTTTTAGCGTTCTTCTTGAGACCGTTTCTCAAGGTCAGACAATAAAAAATAAAAAAACAAGAAGATTGAGCGAACCGAGGTTTTACCGCCGCCCTTTTTTTTGCATTTACCAAGCAAAATAAAATATATATGGCGTCTTTCTTCGCCCTCCTTGACTATGATTGCGCCTTTCGGGGTGGATACGTACTGAATGAAATCAGTTAGGTCGTGGGTACCATTATAAGCAGAATTTTACCTCGATAACGCCACACAAAGCTCGCTGTTGGGTCCGATTCAAATTATGCAGAAATTGGGTTTTCAATTGGAGGAGTTTGTGTAGGGCCTTCACCAATGCTGTCTCCCGATTCCCTATCATCAACGCCCGAATCTGTTTAAAATCCTCGTTATGGAATGCAACAAAGCCATGAGAACAGGATGAACATACCTTGGAAGAAAATATGACATCTGATTTTGACCGAGCCGGGTTGGATCTGTCTGTCAGACGATCTGCCGTGGACTCTTTCGGTAGCCGTGTAATACAGAATATGGAGTATCGCCAGCGATGTCTGTACAGTAGTTTAGGGTTTGAGATTTCGGCGTTCACGCATTTGTGCATTTGCTCGATCGCAGCCCTTTCGATCTGATCGTCCATGTTTTGCGACAAGTACATTGAGTGCCGCTCGACGCGTTGGTGCTTCAATAAAAGCGGCGGCGCTGCTGCATCTTCCACTATTGAAATCCCTGCTTTTACGTAGTGCTCTACAGCGATCCTGGCTTGGACTGATTTGGTGTCTTGGCCATCTTTGCTGTCAGGATCGTGATTATGGACGTTTACTTTGCTGTCAGTTACTCGAACAGTTGACCGTGTGAACACTTGAGGTGACACCCGCCCAACTGTCGGGGGTCGTGGCAAGTTCAAGTTGGGTGAGTGGAGTGTGGCGCCCAAACCGTCGGCCATGGAGTACCGCTCCATTTGTCCTTGAGCATGGGCAAGAGAACCAGTTTGAGGATTATGTACAGACTCTGGGACTTTGCCGGTCGATTTCTTCTTCCTCAAAGTGACGTAATGAGGCATTGAATGTGCGTCCTGGTGTGGGTCAGCCACTTCGCTGGGCTTTGAAATGAGCTGGGAATCGGGGACATTTCTACCAGGTTTGGTGTCATCCAACTTCCCATCGAACTTGCCCTCTTTTTCCACGTTCGAATTTGGAGTCACTTCTTCCCGCCCCAACGATATTGCAGTGCTCTTCACGTTGGATTGGGCTGGTTGGATGACACCTTGGGCGCAACACGAAGCTATAGTCTCGGAGGGCATGCTGTTGCGCTTCTTCCACGATATCTCAGCTTTGCTGCTTCGAGACAGAGAAAGCGACCCTTTTGTGACGTTGGAATTTCGACTCAGGCTGCTTTTTGGCTCATCCATTTTCTGATACAACGAGAATGCCTGCAAAGAAGATGAGCGAGAAGATGTGTCATGTTGGTTGGCGCTCGACAGGCCGGCTGATGTCTCTTGTCTGCTCAGCCTTCCCACCTCCCTCTCCGCCGATTGACGCACGAGCCTGTCTGAAGCAAGTCTTTCGGACGAGGTGAGGGAATGAATGGACGCGGATAGAATGTCGTTGGAGCCTCCGACTCTCTTAAGTGATGCATCCGGCTGGGCGTTTTGAACGACAGGAGTTACCGCAACAACCGAGTCAGGAACCGTGTGCTGATCATAATCAGACACAAAATCCACAGATGCGTTAACCCGTTTCAAGCTGCTGTCTTGGCATGAAGAGTCCTGCAATTTCGGAGTTTCTGCGAGCTGCGATGTGGATTCGAGACTCAGTGACGTGTAGTCAGCCAGCACGTTACCAGATGCACCATGCCGCCGCAAACCGCCGACATCCGGTCGAGAATTGAATCGAATTTGCGGAGCATCGGCGGCTGTTAAAGTGTAGTTGTTGTTGCTGGAATCGATCTTTTCGGACGCGCTACTTTGAACATCACCCGAGCCAGAAGCGCGCTTAAGATTGCTCGAACCAGAAACTTTGGTTTTCTTCACGGTTGGTATTTCTGAAGAGGCCCGGACAGAGTGTTTCGTGTCCGAGACAGGAATGTCTGAGAGATTGAAGGACGTGTGAATTTTGACCCCAGGAGAAGTTGGCAATGAGGCTCCTCCGCGCGAATGGGACATAGAGTTCATTATGGCGCTTCCCTTGCGAAGTACCGGTTGTGGGCTGGAAGCTGCCGAGGCGGGAATTGAGGGCAGTGATGGGAGCATTTGCCGCTTTCTAGAACAAAATTCATACCAAGCCGTTGTTCTTTTTTCAGATGCGCTTGGTCAGAGCCACACACCTACCACTTCGTTGTGCCATGCTCAGTTGTAACGCTTCTTTGATTTTTAGTTCCCGGTACTCCAATCCGTGTTTCAAGCATGGACGAACTGGACAAAAAAAAAACGGTCAACAGGGAGAAGCAATACCACATCAGTTTCCACCTGCGCTTATGTGTTTGGAAGAGCTCCAACCCAGCGCTGTTATTTCTTTTTGAAACGAGCACGCGTATTTTTCAAAAGCCCTGGCGAAACTGGCTATCACGAAGCCTGCTCAAAGGAGCCTGGCGTTTGCAGCATCTTGGAAACCCATCCTTAACACCGCATCGTTTCAAACATAAATGCAATCACGCAGATGCGTCTCCTAAGGCAGTAAGGAATATCGAAACGCTCATTCATCAATGCCAGGTGTATATATGTGCAGGCGGGCGTTGGTCCCATAAGCTGCTGGTGGCTGCTTTGATACGCATACGCAGCAAGCTGTTGCCTGCGAGGGATCAAACACATTCGGCGGGATTTAAACAGATGCTTGTTGAACTCTCTCTGAGTCGAACCCTTGAAAGTGTTCAACTCGTTACGTGTTCAACAAATCTTTAAAAAAGGGCAACTTTTCCCTCAAAGAAAAA